>CM032375.1:4859734-4898691 GCA_019023105.1 Diglossa brunneiventris
TCTCTTTACCACTCTCTTTACCTCTCTTTCCCTCTTGCTTTATTCTTTGCTTTCTTGCTCTCTCTCTCTTCTGGGTCTCTCTTTTGGGGCTCCTCTCTCAGCCTGCTCTGAGCTGTGGCTGGCAGCTCCCAGCAGGGCCCTGCACCCAGGCCTTTGCAATAACCACAAGTTCCTGACCTGGCTGCAGAGATCTCTGGTCTCTGTCCATCCTGACTGTCCTACCCCACGTCACCCTACGCCTTCCAGCCTGGCTGGGGGTCACTTCAGTCCCCTCCCAGAGCCCCCAGGGCATGGCCAGCTTTGTGCTGTGCCCGTTTCATCATTTGCTTCCCCCTCTCCCACTCCTCGTCCCGCTGCTGCTGCTGGGCAGCACCTCTGCATGTAGGTCGGTGGAAGGTTTGGTTCACCTCCCCGCCTTCCACCACACCTTAGGTGTGTGGGCAATTACCAGCAACTTGCACACACCTGTCAACTCTAATTACCCGGCAGAGGCAGCGCCAGAGCAGAGCAGAGCAGCAAACTGTGTCATCCGCCCTGCAGCTGCTCTCTGCCGAGGTGTGGGCGCTGCTGGCTCAGCCCCGGCAGCTGCTGGAGCACAGCACCATCCCTCAGCCCTGTGGGATCCCCAGGGAGGGCTGCTGGAGCTCAGGAACAAAGTTCACAGTGCCAAATGTCCCCTCCAGCAATGGCAGGTGGCCCCTGTGTCCCCTCCTCCTGCAGGTCACAGGCTCCTGGTCCTGCCAGGGCTGCTCCCTCCTGCCACCCTGAGAGCTCCAGAGCTGGCATCGTGCCTGTCCCTGCTGCTGGGGAAGGTGAAACAGGAAAGCCTTATAAATATGAGTGCCTGGCAAAAGATTTTGAGAATATGGAAACTCTAAGTGAGATTGAAATGAAAGCAAGCTTTGAGAACCTCAGTTACTGAACAACTGGAAAACAATGGCATGGCCAGCTGAAGGTGATCCCTTTTGATCAAAAATTCCCTCTGCTTGCAGACAGGACCAAGGCTCAGAGCAGACCCTGCCAGCTTGGCAGAAGGGGCCCAAAGAGGAGTTTTTAGGGTTTAAAATGTAACCCAGTGTGGTAATGTAATGATTCTTATAGGCTGTATGTAATGCTGTAGGATTGTATCTTGTACTAGATAGGTTAGTGAGAATCAGAATATTCAGCACAGAAGAAGATTTATGGTATTGTAACGGGAACTTTGCTCTCTCTTACCCTTTACCACACTCTCGTCTTCTCTCTCTTTACCTCTCTCTCCCTCTTTGGGCACTCTGTCTGCCCCCGGGGCAGTGTTAAAACTCCGTGTACAATATTTACAATCACTTCCCAATACCTATCACCTGTGTTAGACAGTGAGTTTCTACTCTAAACCAATCTGTAAGTGCCAACATCACAGCAGAAGATGGAGACCAAGAAGAAGAAGAAGGAGAAAGGCTGGACACACCCAGATTCCTCCATCTCACCTCCTGAACCTCCATTCTAAAAACCCCAAAAATCGATTTTTCACCCTGTGATAAATTCACTGTCATTCTACTTAAACTTTTGTGGCTTGTAATCCTTCATATAAAGGTTGTTAATTGTTTTCTCCAAGGGCTAAATCAAAGCACAGGGGTCTTGGGCTCTGTGCCAAGGTCTCTGAGCCCCCTGGGCAGGGGCTTGAGTCCTCCAGGGCAGTCAGAGGAATTTCCTGGTTCTGACAAGCACCAGCCTCTTGTGGCTATTGGGAAAGGTTGGGAGGCAGGATGATAATCAGAGAGAATTCCAGGAAAGATTGCAGTTGTTTTCATTGCTGGGGGCTGGTAAATGAGCCCCCAATGCCATTTTGATTGGATTGAAGCTGGGTGTGAGGGTTGTGTACAGCTGCAGGGGAAAAGGACAGCTCAAACATTTTCTTTGTGCATTTTATAAATAAAAGTTTCTTTAAAGATTGTTGTAAATTCCCCAAAAGAGGGAGAAAAAAGGCAGAAATAAAGGCAGAAAAGGAAAGGCTTGTAAAACATTTCATTTCCTGTAGAACGAATGCCTTGGCATGACCCAAATTCACTCCTCTCATTTCCATTTCTTGCAAGTTAAAATGCCTCTCCTTTGATTTGCCTCAGCCTGTATCTCCCCACTTGATGCTGTCTGTTGAAATCCCCACATCCCTGCCCCAATATCACCCCTCTGCTCCATCCCTCAGCTCTCAGTGCCCAACTCCCTGTGGCTGCCCAGAGCTGGGTGCAGGGGGAGCTGCCCCATGGTGAGCCCAGAAAATCCTGCCCTGGGGGATCCCTGGAAAGCCAGTGGGGAATCTCTGTGCCCAGAGATGGGAAATGAAGGGGAGCAGTTTCCAGAGCCATCAGAGAGGGGCAGCTTTCCTTCATGAGGGGGGCACCATGGTGGTGAGGGGTAGGTGATGGGGCAAGGGCCCAGCAGGCTCCATTTGCTGTGATTTGGGCAGGATTGAGCCCAGATCCTTGGTGGGAGCATTTCTATAACGCAAATAAATAAAGGAAGTAAATGACAGTAGTTTTGGACGTTTTCCTGTATGGAAATGCGTTTCCTTGGTAATCACATCTCTAGTATTTCTGTTTATTTTTATACATCTGTTTTCAGTTAGCCCACAGAGCTCCGCGCTGCAGTACAGTGATATCCTCAGATGTCCCTCACCTTGCCATGGCAGAGGGGACATGCATGCACAGACACCCACGTGTCACCCCCAGTGACCCCACTGCACTGGGCAGGGAGCTGCCACACCACGGGGTCACTCAGCTGGGATCTTGTCACCCTGCCCAGCTGTTTGTGCTGAGCTGTGCCTCTCAGTGACACATTTTTAATTGTGCCCCTTCAGTTCCCTGGAGGCTTTTCAAACCCTGGGGCTGGAACAATCCCTCCCCAGAGAGCTCCTGCCTGGGTGCCTTGGTGAGCAGGGTGAGGGCAGGACACGGTGCCAGGCTCCAAGCCCAGCTGTGTCAGGGATTCTGAGCACCCAGCCCCTGGCTGTGCCTGCCCCAGGGCCAGCACACTGCCCTTCTTCTGCTGCTCCACTTCTCCAGCCCCTGGCTCTTGGATCTGTGTTGCCCCCAAACAAAGGAAGGAATGATGCATCTGACTCCATGTTCTCAGAAGGCTAATTTATTATTTTATGATACTATATTATATTAAAGAATGCTATACTAAACTATACTGAAGAATACAGAAAGGATACTGACAGAAGGCTATTATTTATTATTAAAGATAATTATTTAAATTATCTTTATTATTTAAAGATAATAATGAAAACCCACGACTCCTTCCAGAGTCCCGACACAGCTTGGCCCGGATTGGCCAAAGAGTGAAAACAACTCACAGCAGAATCCAATGAAACAATCACCTGTGGGTGAACAATCTCCAACCACATTCCAAAGCAGCAAGACACAGCAGAAGTAAATGAGATAAGAATTGTTTTCCTTTTTCTCTGAGGCTTCTCAGCTTCCCAGGAGAAGAATCCTGGGCAAGGGGATTTTTCCAGAAAATGTGATGGTGACACCTGAGCACCACCCTGGGCTGAGCAGGGAGGGTGGGATGGTGCAGGGAGGGTGGGACGGAGGTTTGCTGTGATCTTCCCCTCATTCCCAGCATTTTTTCAATGGTATTCCCAGCTCAACCTGACTGTTGAGCCCCTTACCTGGACCAGCAGGTGGCTTTGTGGGGTCTGGAGCAGCAGGGCGGGGGATGAGGGCTTTTCCCACAGCACCAGGCTGACCGGGGGCACAGACACCATCCTGGGACACCACCTGTGACCTGGCACAGCCAGGGGCACCAGAGTGTCTGTGCTGCCACAATAGGTCCAAAGGGTTGGGGTGGCCTTGGTGTGACCCACACCATGATCTCCAGGGCTTCCAGAAACTGGCCATCCCAGGTTCCCACCCATCTGTAACACACCAGCTGAGCATGAACTCTTCCTGGCCCCCATGATGTCCCCTTGGTGCCACCCCTGTGACAATGCTGGGACCCTCAGTGCACTGAGCTTTCCCTCATGGCCTCACTTTTTGATCTCAGTCTGTGAAGGAAGCTCTGGATGAGCCTGGGAGCCACAGCCTGGGCTCCTCTTGGAGCGCTGCTGTTCCCCTGGCTCTGATGTTTTCTTTCCCTCCACGTGTTCTTGCAGCTCTCCTGACTCCAGCAATTCAGGTTTTGCAGTCATTTCCCTCCCAAACACCACACAAAGTGAGGTGTGCCCTCAGGAGGGCCCTCAGGGGTGAGAAACCTCTGCTGGCCTTCCTTGATGGTCTCCCACCATTGAGCTGTGACCCACTGAGGCAATCTGGGGCACAGTGACGGCCCTAAAGCACCAGGACAGGGTCTCACAGAGGGTCAGGGCTCTGCTGCCTTCAGGCTGGCACCCCTGGGTGAGGGACCCCACAGCAGATGTGGTCCCTGCCCTGTCCCCAGCCCACCCACCCACCCTTCCCTGCCTTTTTGGGGGGATGAAGAAAAGTGTGAGGAACCACGTTGGGTCAGTGCCCAGAACCCAGGTTCATCTGTCTGACACTCCCCTGGGGACACCCCAATTGTTGGTCAGACATTTGTGATGCCTCAGGACAATCTGGGAGCTGAAATGCAGCTCAGAGGCTGGCTGGCATCTCAGAGGATGACTGCTGAATAAACCTGGCTTTGTTCAGGGTTTTGTACAGGATTCTCCCCTAATTTAAGCTAGAAAAGAGCATCCTTAAACCCATCAGTAGCTCACGTGCCTGCTGCCACTCCGTGCTCTGTCTCCTGACAGTCTGAGCACAGCAGAGAGGAATTTGCTTTGTGCACACCCCGCCCCAACCCCGCACAGGATCCGCATCCAGACAAACGAGGCGCCACCTCTGCATGACAAAAACCCCGGGGAGATGTGCCAGGGGAAGTGGCTGTGCCCCCACCACGCAGCACCCGAGAGAAGTCGCTGCTCTGAGCATCATCCCACCCAGCACATGGCTGCAACCCAAAGAAAAAGCAGCTTTTTCTCATTCACCTAAAATTATCCACCCACTGGAGCAGGTACTGTATGCTGGTGACAAACAGGAGCTGCTGCTTGGAGCACATGTTCTCCTCCAAAGCCAGCCTGCAGCTCAGCATCACCTGCCTGGCTCTGCTCTCCTCTGGGTGCCAAAGCTGCTGGAAATGGCCAGGTCCACGTGGGGTGTGAGCTCTGACCCTGGGTGCCAAAGCTGCTGGAAATGTCCTCTGTGTGCCAAAGCAGCTGGAAATGGCCATGTCCATGTGGGATGTGAGCTCTGCACACACACTCAGGTGCTTCCACCGTGTTCTGCTTTTCCTTTAACCCTCCAGGGTTTGCTGTCTGTGCCTTTTGCTGTGTCCCAGCCCCTGGGCCCGGTGTGTCAGACATACACAAGCCCTCAGTGCAGCCTCTGAGAGCTGGCAGACTCATAACCATTTTTGGATAGAAAAATATAATACTGCGAGGAAAAAAAAAAACCCACAAAAAACCCTTGGATTGCATGTAAAGAAATAAAGCAAAATGCTATTCCCCCACTCCTGCTGTCTGTGCTTAGCCTTCCAAGAAGTTCCTGTCCTCATCTGTTCGGGTATCATTTTACAGCTCGATGACAAACACAGAACTTGCCAGTTTAAACATATAGGGCTTGGTTTTGCTCTCTGCTACTCACACACACTTACCTTTCCCTCACAGGGTGGGTGGCAGAGCTCTGTTAGCCCCTGTCCCCTCTCAGCCCCCGGGGAGAGGCCCAGTGTCACGTTGGGGGGCTGTCCCTGAGTCCTTTCTGTGTGTCCTCCCCCCAGCTCTGGTGTCCTCCTGTCCTCTGCACCAGAGCTGGGGATCCACAGTGCCCACACCCTGCTCCTGTCCATGGGGCTCCTCATCCCCTGCTCCCCATCTCTGGGGTGGCTTTAGGGGACCCCAGCAATGCCCAGTCCATGGG
Organism: Diglossa brunneiventris; assembly: GCA_019023105.1. Taxonomy (NCBI): domain Eukaryota; kingdom Metazoa; phylum Chordata; class Aves; order Passeriformes; family Thraupidae; genus Diglossa; species Diglossa brunneiventris. The sequence goes on from CM032375.1 coordinate 4,865,644, forward strand.
GCACTCTGCTCCTGTCCATGGGGCTCCTTATCCCCTGCTCCCCATCTCTGGGGTGGCTTTAGGGGACCCCCAGGGACCCCAGCAATGCCCAGTCCCCTTTCAGCCTCACAGACAGAGAAACCCAACCCAAACCCTTGTGGTGAATAAATCACATTAAATGACACATTAGCCATGGAAAGGCACTGGATGCACACGCAGCCAGCCAGGCTGATGCCAACCAGCTGCATTTGCAGCACCCAGCACTGCCCCAGCCCTGGGATGCTCTGTCCAATGGATGGGGGGCTGCAGCACCCACATTGCCCCAGTGCCCCCAGCTGCTGTGGGCTGTGCCTCTGGTGCAGGACCTGCACCCTGGGGCACCAGGAGCTCTGCCTGCACCCCTGTGCTGCCCCTCAGCCCCATCTCTGGGGGCTGGAGAGGAGCAGGAGCAGCCGGGGCACAGCAAAGCCCATCTAATCCCAGGGATCCCTCAGCAGGATCAGTCCCCGGGACTGCAGGGCGTCATTCTGAGATAAGGGGCCTTAAGCTGGGGCTGATTAATGCTCCCTCCCTCCTTTTCCTGCCGCTTTTTTTCCCCAGAAGCTGAATTGTTGAGCTGCCTAAACTTTCCTCCAGTGTGTCAGACGGGACCTGCAGGGAGCTGAGCAGGACAGGCCTAACAGTGTTTGCTGCAGGGAGACTCCACACCCAGCCATGCTGGAGGTGAAACACCTGCTCCTGGTATCCCTGCTCCTGGTGTCCCTGCCCTGCTCCTGGTGTCCCTGCTCTAGTCCTGGTGTCCCTGTCCTGGTCCTGGTGTTCCTGTTCTGGTCCTGGTGTCCTCTCCCTGCTCCTGGTGTCCCTGTCCTGCTCCTGGTGTCCCTGCTCTAGTCCTGGTGTCCCTGCCCTGCTCCTGGTGTCCCTGTCCTGATGTCCTTGCTCTGCTCCTGGTGTCCCTGCACTGCTCCTGGTGTCCCTGTCCTGGTGCCCTCTCCCTGCTCCTGGTGTCCCCACCCTGGTCCTGGTGTCCCTGCCCTGGTCCTGGTGTCCCCTCTCTGGTCCTGGTATCCCCATGGGACCCAGCACGGCCTCAGGGCACTGGGCAGCATGAACAGCCCAGATCTTCTGCCAAAAACCCAGCAAGCTCATTCCTCCCCATTAATTTGAATTTCAGTGCCCAGTACCAGCCTGCTGTGTCACATTTGCATCACCACAGTCACAGCACTGACAAGTGGATGATTTCAGTACATTTGTACTTAAAAAAGAAAGAATAATGAATAATCCCAGGTCTAATGACAGGGCAGGGAGAGCTGTGGGGTGGCAGCGAGGTGAGCTCCTGGCTCTTTCAGAGGGGCTGTGCCTCTTTTTCTGCTCTGACTGCAGAACCAGGAGCTGTTCTGGCAGGATCTGTGCTCCATGAGCGCTGGGCGATGGATCCAGCCCCTGGCACAGCCCCACAGGCTGCACAAGGACGCTCCTGGACAGCAAGGGCAGCAGCAGTTAGAGCAGGGAGCGTGTCCCTTTTCTCATCCATCTTGCTCTTCAGTGCCAGAAGAAAGTCAGACTTGCCAGATCCTCCCGTGAGTCACTTCATAGGGAAGGAATGAGCTGGCCCTCACAGGGTTCAGGGTGAGGGTTCTGCTGAGAACTGGGGGCTCAGAGAGCCTCTTTGGGACACATTTCATTGCCATGCTTAAATGGAGCTGCACAAAGGCTCCCATTTCCCCTCTCTCCCTGCTGGACAGAACCTGGCTGGATATCCTGCACATTCCTGGCTTTCTGCAGCAGGAATGGCTGAGGGTTGCAATGATCCTTGCAGGGTCATCTCAGTGCCACAGGTGTCCTTGGGGCAGGGTGGGCAGGGTGTACCCACAGCAGAGCCAGCCATGACCCTGTGCCCAGCCTGTGTCCCCAGCACTGATGACCTGCAGGAACCCTGGAGCAGGGTGTACCCACAGCACAGCCCCGTGCCCAGGCTGTGTCCCCAGCACTGGTGACCTGCAGGAACCCTGGAGCAGGTGTACCCACAGCAGAGCTCTGTGCCCAGCCTGTGTCCCCAGCACTGAGGCCAGCAGGAGCCCTGCAGCACCGTCCTGCAGGTTCTGCTGGGGAGCCAGAGGAGCCCAGCCCTGTGACAGGCAGCACTCCAGGTTCCCAGCCTGTGCAGCAGCAGCCAAGCCCTCAGCTCGCTGGCACCACGCTCTCTCCTTGGATTACTCATCTTTTCCATTGCGAGCCTCCCGTGCTCCAGCAATCCATCTGCTTGCTGGTGCAATTTCAGGATCATGCCTTTTGTCAGTGATGTTAATTTTGGCAGGCAGCAGCAGACGCTGCTGAAGCTCCCTGCTGAGGCCTCCCTGCCTTTTCCTGGGCATCTGGCAACGAGCTCGGAGGTGCCAGTGGCAATGGCAGCCTCTCCTCCCTGGTGTGCCCAGGATTGGTGCTGGTGGTGGCTCCCAGGAGTGCTGAGGGGCCTGGCAGGGTCTGTGCTCACACACACACACAGGAGCAGCCTTGGTGCCCTGCACACCTCGAGGAGCTGCTGTCAAACTGCTCACGTTGGGCTCTCCAGCTGCAGCCCTGCCAGATCTTCTCCCATCTCCCAGGATTTGCATGCCCAGCTTGGTGATGCTGGGAGCTCCTGGAGCAGCTGCAGGCATGGGGCTCCTGGGGGATCTGCACTGCCCTGTACGCAGCCAGACCCCACAGATGTGAGGTTGCACCTGAACCATCTTCAGGAGCTTTGTGAGCACCCCATGAGCTGCTTGCTCCCCGTGGTTTTCCTCATCCACTCTGGGGCTCTCTGTCCCTTGGCTGTCCCTTTTCTGTCCCTTCAGCTCCTGGCTGCTCCCAAGCTGTGTTTCATTTCCCCCAGTGCAGCCTGTCCGCAGGACACACGGGCAGACTGTGCCCAGGACAGTGGGACACCCTGAGAGTGAGGTCAGGGAGCAGCATGGAGACAGGCTGAGAAGCTCTGGGGAGCCACATCACACCCTGAGACCATGGCACAAAGACAACGGCTCAGCAGGGACCACGGGGACACCTGAGCACAGCCAGCCTGGCTTTGGAGCAGTGACATGTCCACTCCTGTCTCGTTGGTGTCCCTCACCAGGACACAGCTGCTTTTCCCCTGGCAAATCCCTCAGCTTTAAACCTGACCTCTCCATCAAGAGCTTTGCTAGGCTTGCACCCAAAGTAATTACAGGCTTGCACCCAAAGTGATGCTCTTGTGAGGCTCACTGAGCTGAACTCAGCAGGGAAACTGTTCCTGGGGCATCCCCCTGTGGGGCTTGGCAGAAGGGGCCCAAAGAGGAGTTTTTAGGGTTTAAAATGTAACACAGTGTGGTAATGTAATGATTCTTATAGGCTGTATGGAAATGCTGTAGGATTTGTATCTTCTACTAGATTGGTTAGTGAGAATCAGAATATTCAGCACAGAAGAAGATTTATGGCATTGTAACGGGAACTTCCCATCTCTTTGGGTCTCTCTTTGGGGCTCCTCTTTAGGGCCTGCTCTGAGCTGTGGCTGGCAGCTCCCAGCAGGGCCCTGCACCCAGGCCCTTTGCAATAACCCACAAGTTCCTGACCTGGCTGCAGAGATCTCTGCTCTCCGTCCATCCCCACCATCCTACCCCCATACAGGTGGGGAGAGGGTCTCCCCAGCCCAGACCCCCAAGATGGCTCAGACGTCCCCAGAAGGGCTGGGCTGGAGAAGGGGATCCATGCTTGGGGTGCCAGGGGTGCTATGTGTGTGCCCCCACAAAGGGCTGTGTGTCTATCTGAGAGGAATGGTGGATTTGTCTTTCCAAACCAGCTGTGGGTCTGCTGGTGGATAAAACCAGCACTGGGAGATAAAAGGAACAATGGGAAAGGATTCCACTGATTGATGAATGGGAAAAGATATTTGCCTTTACAAATAAACTGTAGGTTGGCTGGTAAATGAAATTGGATATTGAAAGATGAAAGAAACAATGGGGAAGAAAAGCCCCTAAATTCTATAATAATTAAAAATTAAAAGGGAGGGTTATACATTGGAGGGGAATCTTTGGTATCAGGTGTATTGGGGAGTCTGAATCTCTCAAGTACCTCAGAAACAGGGAAAAAACCCTAAATTCCATAAGAATTAAAAATTAAAAGGGGGTTATACATTAGAGAGAAATCTTCAGTATCAGGCATATCAGGAAGTCTGAATCTGCATATCAGGAAATGCAGTTGGGAAATTGGGATAAAAAGGAAGCTGCATCCTCCAAAAATTAGAGAGCTCCCAGGGGAATGCCCCATGGCCTCTCCCTTTATGGGAATAAAGCCAAAAAGGACTCCTCTGTCTCCTTTTTGGACATAAACCTCCGGTGTTTGTGGATTAATTTTCCAACAAGTCCCTCTGTGGGATGTGTGGGGCTGTTCCCAGGTGCAGGGGAACCTGCAGGTGCCCTGCCCATCCTGCTGCTGCAGTGTCACCGTGCTGTGACAGAGTGACACTGTGACAGTGTGACAGTGGGACCCTGTGACAATGTGCCTGCGCTGTCCCTGCATGCCCGGGGTGCCCAGCCCTGCCGTGGGCATGGCGTGGGCGCCTGCCTGTGGGTAAGGAACTGCATAAAAGGGGAAATGGCTGGAAAAAGCTCTCCCCACTGCCATTTTAATCAGAGAAATGAAGCAGCTGTTGGAGTGAATAGACCCTGCACTAAAGCAGACGTCTTAATATCCTTTGCAGAGGAGGTGCATTGTGATTCATTCTGTGCATCTCTATTACTCAGCTTTTGATAGGGGCTTACTTGTCTCAAGTGCTTTTCATTATTGCCCTAATGCTATCTATTAACATACTGGATGGAGGCTCTTTTCTCATCTGGAGCATGCATCACTGTGCTTTTTAAAGATTATGGGGCTTGCAAATACATAACACTTTACTGCCTCCCTGACATAATTCACCGGGAAAAGAAATACATGTAAATAGATAGGTAAATAGATAAGCGAGTCAGAGGGCTGGGGGAGACAGGGAAGCAGACAGACAGAGCCCAGCACAGGGCCTGGCACACAACTGGTTCCTTTGTAATGTACGAGAAAAGAGCTGATCTCGGGGTTTATTTTAAAATTCTTGTCAGTGTTTTGATGTCACTTAGAAAATCCTTGTTTCCTGGTTCCCAGCCCCAGAGCTCCTGGGGGCTGTGCTGGGAACAGGGGAGATGGGGAGAGGGAGAGGGCAGGGATGGAGAGAGGAGCACATCATGGAGATGTGAGCTGTGGGTTATTGGAATTTACCAATATAGCTGGACAGGACGTGCCTGAGCTTGTCTGGCCTTGGTGCTGAACCAAACAGCAGCAACTGTGGTGTTTCACCCCAGAGACACTTTTGGCTGGCTGGGTGTGTGGTGTTTCACCCCACAGACACTTTTGGCTGGCTGGTGTGTGGTGTTTCACCCCACAGACACTTTTGGCCGGCTGGGTGTGTGGTGTTTCACCCCACAGACACTTTTGGCTGGCTGGGTGTGTGGTGTTTCACCCCACAGACACTTTTGGCTGGCTGGGTGTGTGGTGTTTCACCCCACAGACACTTTTGGCTGGCTGGTGTGTGGTGTTTCACCCCACAGACACTTTGGGCTGGCTGGGTGTGTGGTGTTTCACTCCCCAGACACTTTTGGCTGGCTGGGTGTGTGGTGTTTCACCCCACAGACACTTTTGGCTGGCTGGGTGTGTGGTGTTTCACCCCACAGACACTTTGGGCTGGCTGGGTGTGTGGTGTTTCACCCCACAGACACTTTTGGCTGGCTGGGTGCTGCAGCTGGGCCCGTGGGGACAAGTCCAGGCCTGCAGGAGCTCTGGTGGTGCTGGGATGGAGCTTCCCCCCATAACAGGGGCTGCTCCTCAGGTTTCCCTCTGTGGAGAAGCTTTAAGGCGATGGTGAAGGAAAGGAGTCGGTTCTGATGGAGGGTTTGGATTCAGAGCTTTATTCTGGCCCACAGGGCCCTGAATGCAGCACCAGCTCCAACAGAACTCCCTGACCCCGTGGTTGCTGCTCCTTTGAACCCCGGGGAGAGGGGCAGGGAAGGGGCAGGGAGCCACCAAGCAGGGACAGGAGGGGAGGGACAAAGAGACAAAGGACACCTGGATGGCCCAATGCCCCCCGGGGGTAGAGGGCATCCTTTGAATCTGCCAATCACTCAGTGCCCTTCTGGAATGCCAGGATTGACAGACAGTGCTGGGAGGGGAAAGGAGAGGTGACTGACACACCTGGGAGGGAATTATCAGGGGAGGGACCTGAGGTTCTGGGGTAAACCCTGAAATCACAACACAGCATCAGGTGGAGACTCCAGAGAGCCACAGGTAACCAGCCCCCACAGGTGAGCAGCTGTCGGGATCTCTCGCTGCTCAGAGTGGCCCCAAGAAAAGTTCGAAAGTCTCTTTTCCCAGCCCGGCGCTTGAAGAGGGAGTCAGAGCTCTTCCTTTCTTGGTCTCAGAGTTGTTCATTGTTTCTTATCTATAAAAAATTTTCTCCTGCTGAGGTCTGTCCAGCAGGACAGTTCCAGGCACTCAGCCTGCCCCCAGGGTGGTGTTATGTCTTTATACTCAAACTCCATGTACAATATTTACAATAACTTCCCAATACCCATCACCTATGTTAGACAGTGAGCTTCTACTCTAAACCAATCTGTGAGCGCCACCATCACAGCAGAAGATGGAGGCCAAGAAGCTGGACATGCCCAGTTCCCTCCATCTTGCCTCCTAAACTCCCATACCAAAAACCCTAAAATCTACTTTTCCACCCCATGATAACTTCACTATTGTTCTACCTAAACTGTTGTGTCTTGCTGATCTTCATCTAAGGTTGGTAATTTGCTCCACGGGTCATAATCAAACCCACAGGTGTTCTGGGCTCTGTGCCAGGGTCTCTGAGCCCCCTGGCAGGGGTCCTGGCCATCCTGGACAGCCAGAGGGATGTCCTGGGTCCTAACATGCAGCCCCACAGGTGATCATCCCCCACAGGTGGGGCAGAGCCCCCGGGCTGCCCTGACCCAGCCCCAGCCCTCCCCAGCAGCCTCAGCAGCACCATCTCATCTGCTCTCATCTCATCCCAGCTGGGTCAATTGACTGCTTTAAAGACCAGTGAGGCATTTAACCACTCGGATGGGCCTGATGCAGGCAGAGCTCGTCAGGGGAAGATTACAGGTGTGGTTTTCTGGGTCAGGGTTATTACACACTTATCAATCATGGCTCTATTGCAGGGCAGCTGATGCTGCATTTCCTGACAAGCGCCATACCCACACAGAGCCGGGGAGATGCAGAGCTGGGACCAGGCACTGGGATTTCCCCCCCTTTTTTAATTCTGTAAATGGCCATACCTCAAAAAGAAAACTTTCTGCAAGAAAGGAATAAATGGGAATTATAATTTAACAGCAGCACAAGTGCTTCATTCCTCAGCTCAGGATGACTCCTTCAGATTCTGTTGAACTGTGGTAAGCAATGCAATGGCACAAAAGCAAAATGAAACAGCCAGAGCTTGGCAGGACTGCAGGGTTCAGCTCAGACTGTGCATTTGCTTTCCTTCTTGATTTCTAATTTTTTGGAAACCCATTTCTCTGCCCTGTGCCCGTGTTACAGACACCTCCAAGCCTGCAGAGAACACAGATCCCACCTGCCAGGAGTGTTCCCCAAACCTGGGGGGTTCACTGCCAGGTGATGGCCACACTGACCTTCCCCAGCACATCACCAGCACAGGGCACATTGCTCTGCACCCCAGCACTGCTGGCATTTTTGGGGCACAGTTTTCCTGTGCCATGGATGGGATATCCTGGGGACAGCTCAGCACCCTGCCCCACTCCCAGCAGCATCAGGGCCACCAGTTCAATCAGCAGCTGAGCCAGGGGGCTGCTGAGCAGCCAGGGGCCAAAGGCAGGTCCTCATCAGGCCAGGGGGATGCAGCTCAGCATCCAGGGAGCCTCCAGCCCAGGGTCTGTGGTGCCCCACAGAGCCAGGGGATGAGCAGGAGCCACAGAGGAGCAGGTAGGAGGTGCCAGGAGGACACAGAGCAGGGCTGCAGCTTTGAGAAGTGCTTATCCTGCTCAGGATCAGGGCTTGGGCTGTCCCCTGCTGTCCCAGCAAAGCAAGGTAGAGCAGCAAAGCAGGGTTTGGGTTGGAAGAGACCTTAAAGCCCATCCAGGACACCTCCCACTGTCCCAGGCTGCTCCAAATTCTGTCTAACCTAGCCTGGGACACTTCCAGGGATCCAGGGGCAGCCACAGCTGCTCTGGGCACCCTGTGCCAGGGCCCGCCCACCCTCACAGGGAGGGATTTCTTCCTGATATCCTGAATTTCTTCCTGATTTCTTCCTGATATCCTGATTCCTGAATCCTGAGAACCCTGGGTCCCCTAACAGGGAACCCTTTCTGTTCCCTGGGTTTATCATCCTCTGGGCTAAACAAACTGGGGTGTGTTTGGACACAGCCCTGGCACCAAGGTATGAGGCGGGGATGAAGGATGTGTGTCCTGAGCTCACACAGGTCCCACTCTGGTCACCAGGTTCCCAATTCCTGTGTGGCTCAGGCAGGGGCTGAGACAGAGGATGATAAACCTCTGTCCATGCCCTGCTCTGCAGCATGGTTCCTTTTGCCTCCTGCCAGCCTCAGGGCTGCCAGAACCCCCTCAGGAGGCCATGGCAGCACCCCCAAAGTGTTTCCCTGGGTTCTCCCGAGCTGTGAACACAGCTTTGCTCTGTCTGATAAATAACCCACAGGATCCATCACAACCCCTCACAAACGGAGACCAACGCTGGCTCCCAGCTATGATTAATCATATAAACTTGCCTAATTTTATTCTATCAGCCATCTTGTTGCTACATGCCAGATGCTTGCCCTAAATGAATAGTGTTGGAACAGCCAAGCATCAAGTTAACAGAATACCAGCAAACATTCCCGACAGCATGAGCAGTCTATAAAACCTGGCACTAAACTGTATTAGAGGAAGAGATAAGCTCTCAGAGAGGGGCTGGGAAGACTGTAGGCTTGTTTTTTTTTCCAAATGGCTCCATGTAGCATGTGGTGCAGGTGTCGTAGGAGAAATCCATCCAGCTATGGAAGTATCTCTCCATCTGAAGCTGGCTATGCTATGAATCTCCTAATGGGATTAAGGCTTAATGCCCTAAATAGAATATGAAATAGTGCTTCCTCTCACAGAGCTGCCAGCTGTCTTGCAAACAGGGCACAGAAACTTCCACTTTTTGCAGATCAAATCAGTCACTCTCTGAATTGATGGCAAGAGCCTCATCAACAAGATATAATATTTTAATGATGTTGTGACATGACCTGACACTCAGTGTCATTTGATGGATCCTCTCCTGTCACGGAATATTTCTGACACAGAAAAATGTAACCTCTTTCCCCTTCCAAAAAAAAAAAAAAAAAAGAGAAGAATGGAAGGGGATAAAAAAAAAAAACCGCGTTCATTTCTCCAGTGCTCAGATCTCTGCTGGCTCATGGTGCTCAGCAGTGCCCCAGCTCAGCCCTGCAATTGCCTCATGCTGGAGGAGATGAATTTGCACCGTGCATTTCTGTGTCTGCCTCTCACCTCTGCGCGGCACGTTATCACCTGCTAATCACATGGAACAAATAGCACGGCATTAATAACCAGCAGAAACCATTTCACCCCTATTTGCAGCTGTGAATCCTCTTCAAGTCACTCTGGACATTTTGAATTGCTTTTTTTCTCTGCCATGATTCCCTGTCAGGCTCTCTGAATGCTCCCAGGGCTGTGTCTGCTTCTCCCCTGAGTCAGTGCAAGGCCTGAGCATCAGGACAGGATGGGCTCTGCACAGGCACCTTTCCCTGGGAGATCAGAGAATTCCAGAATGGTTTGGGTTGGAAAACCCCTAAAACTCATCCAGTTCCACTGGCAGGGGCAGGAGAGGCAGGTCTCCTTATCCAGCAGCAGCACCAGCAAGGTGCTCTGGGGTCTCTGCTTCTGTGAGCCCCAAAAAGGAGTGGGGATGCAGCCAGAGGGATAAAGAGAGCAGGGATTGATCATTCCTCGACTTCTGGGGCTCAGGCTGGGCCCTCCCAGGGGCTCCCCTGTTGGGGAGACCCTCCTGGAGTGGTTTTGTGTCAGGAAGAGAGACCCATTGGATCTTTTTGGTCTTCAGGTTCTTGTTTATTGTTGTCTTATCTAGAGTTTTGCCCGCTGTCCACCAGGCTCAGTGCGCTGGAAAAAGCAGCACAAAATGGCCAACAATCTCTGGTTACAAGGTCTTTTAAAGCTAAACTATCCAATTAAGAACTGACACCTGGATTATTTCCCTTTTAACCCAATAACTGATCCCACAGAGCCCACAATGGGGACTTTTCTGCCCAATTACAAAATGCCACCCAAACCCATGAAGAGGAGGAAGAAGAAGCATGAGAAGAAGCCCAGGATGACACCCTGTGCCCTCCATCTTGTTTTCATCCACAACATACTAAAAATCCCCAAACCTCAATTTCTCACCAAGTGACACACCTACACTGCTCTCTATAATCTATTTCCCACTTTTCTGGATTCTGGTCTATCTTGAAGTCTGGAAAACTTTCTCCATGAATGAGGGTCAAAGTCAGTGCTCCCCTGGGGGTCAGGGCACCCCAGAGCAGACAGAGAAATATTCCCAGTGCCCTGGGTTTGCACAGGGATCAGGGACGGTGTTGAGCTGACAGAGATTCCTGCACGCCCTCAGGGTCAGGGCTGGGTGCTGAAGGTGCTCCTGGCAGAGCAGAGATGCTGATGACACCTGGGAATGCTGACACCTGAGCTGGGAGGAGCAGGGTGGAGCTGCCAGCACTACAGAAAAGTCACAGTGTGCAGAACAGAGACCCCCTGGCTCCCCTAGGGTGACCCCAGCCTGGCAGCAGCTCCCCTCAGGCTGTTGGGTGCCTGGGGCTGGGCAGAACTGGGCCCTGGCACCTTGGGCACCTGGTGCCCAGAGGAGAAGCACATTCCTGCCTGTGTTCATCCCCAGGGCTTGGTGGGGACATGGGGCTGGTGGTGCCTCAGCAGCATGGCCAATGCGTGTCAGAACTCAGCACGTCCCTCTGGGTGTCCAGAGTTGCTGGGACCCCATCGGTGGGCTCGGAGACCCTGGCACACAGCTCAGAGCACCTGTGGGTTTGATTTTGACCCCTGGAGCAAGCTGCCAGCTTTGTATGAGGACCTGAAAGCCACAGAAGTTTGAATAGTATAATAATAAAATGATCACAGGGTGAAAATGTAGATTTTAGGATTTTTGGTATGGGGGTTTTGGGACAAGATGAAGGCGTGTCCAGCTTTCTTCTTCTTCTTCTTGGTCCCCATTTTCTGCAGTGATGTTGGCACTTTGGGATTGGTTTAGAGTAGAAGTGCACTGTCTAACACAGGTGATAGGTATTGGGAATTAAGTGTAAATATGTTATACGTAGTTTGTAGTATAAAAGGACAACACCGCCTCGGGGGCGGTCACAGTGCCTGTGGCTGCCCTGCTGAGCAGATCTCGGCTGGGCAGAAGGAAAATTTTATAGATAAGAATTAATAAACAACCTCAAGACCAAAAAGTGAAGATCTCTGACTCTTTCTTTGGGCACGCAGGCCAAAACAGAGACATCCTGCACATCTCAGGGCAGCAATTAACAACCAAAAACCTGAGAAATGCCCCCCCGAGACCCCTGCAGGAACCCTGCTGGCTTGTTAATCCTCTGGGGGTGAAGGAGTGATGGTGGGGTGTTTGGGGGTGCCCTGACCTGTCAGCTAAAACTCTGCTGTGTGCTTGAGCCTCAGAGTTCTGTGGGACCCCTGTGCTGTGTGACAGCAGGGACACGGGGGCTGCAGGGACAGCCCTGGCACAGCCAGATCCTGGGAGGGTGAATGTGAAAAACGCCAATCACTTGTTTTCAAAACGTTAAAAGTTTAATAGTAATAAAATGGTTAAAAAAATTAGTAACACACTTAGAGTAATGACAATTTGGACAATTTGAATTAGGACAGTGTGGGACAATAAAGACAAAGAGTTATGGACGTCCGGGTACCTTTTTCTGGGCATCACACCCAGACGTCCGTAACTCTTTGTCTTTATTGTCTCATATTGTCCTAATTCAAATTGTCCAAATTGTCATTACTCTAAGTGTGTTTTTTTACCATTTTATTGCTATTAAACTTTTAACATTTTGGAAACAAGTGATTGGCGTTTTTCACAGTGAATTTGGGGAAGGGGAGTTGCATCTCCCCCTATACCCCAACTGACCCCACCCCAGGTGCAGCCAGACCCCACAGCTCCCCAGGGCAGCCCCAGGAGCTGGGGGAGGGATTTCAGCACCTGATGCCTGGGGAAGGTGCTGAAAGGTGCTGGATTTGCAAGGGGGATGAGGGCCCAGGGGCCGTCTGTCCCCAGGGCCATGTGGGTGGGTGCAGGACACCCACAGCAGCTCTGGGACACCCCTGTGCCCTCCCTCCCCTGTCCCCAGAGCTGGTGATTGCAGTTTGGGCAGTAAATCTGCACCATCCAATCCTGTTAAATTATTTTCCAAATGACGTGATTTCCCTGGTGCACACAAATGATCAATTTCATGTTTTATTCCTAGCGCTATTTTAGTAAGGGGAAAAAAAAAATCTCATTAAACTATCTTGATTAGAGAAAAGGAGCTTGTCATCACGGGGTGGACAAATGGTGTGAGGGCACTCAGCTATTTCCCTGAACGCACTGACACCTGCAGAAAGAGGCCTTCAAGACCTGAAGGTTATTTGCCCACATTACAAACGAGGTGAAGGTTAAAAAAGGTGATTAAAAGCATCTGGAAACCCAAATGTGACAGAGTCTTGCAGTAACCTCCAAGCAGGTTGATTTATGACAGGCTGGTCCCACCCGTAACAAGATTATAGCTTCTCCCCATCAGCCATTGTGATAAATACCAATTACCTACTTGAGGATTGCCATTCAAATTTGCCTAAGTAAGGAGCAGAATCATACATCTATGTTGATTACATATCAATGATGCCGTGGAAGCCTTTGCAACTTTTAGATCTGCTTAAGATATGCCGCCCTGATTTAGACAGCGATTTGCATACAATTTACCCATAAAGCTTTACTTTGAAAAGTATAATTACTTTTTTAATATTCTTCCTTCTGATTTGAATGTTAGAGAGGCCATATAATGAATTACTGCACTAATGAAGACAAACATGCTCTCGGGGTGTACAATGGGAGCATTGTTAAATAAACTTTCCTGCATGCAACACATTTGTTGTGGTTAATCTTTAAATGGGGGCTCCGATTAATACCAGCACTTTTCTTCCCATAATTATTTTCTGAGGCATGGAAATCCCTGCTCCAACGGTTCCAGCAGGGGCTGCAGGGAGGCAGGAGGGCTCTGGGCATGCAGAAGGAACCCCCAGGTCCTTTCCTGGGGATCAGGGGTGGCTTCCAGCACACAGAGTGGGGACAGCACGGGTGACACCTGCATGGAGCTGGCCATCAGCACAGCCCTGCTGCTCTGCCACCTTTAATGCATCCTCCCTTGCTTTTCTTCTCCTTCAGAGCTGAGGATCCTCCCCAAAAGCCTCTGTTCACATCCAGCATTCCTGGGATTTCAGGTGGCTGAAACGTTCTGGGATGGGCAGAGGGAGTCTTGGAAGACAAAGCAGCCAGGTTGGACGAAAGCAGAGAGTTAGTTACTGGTTTTGCATTTTGGTCAGACAGAACAATCTTTCCAGGCCTGAGATCCAAGGACACCCTACAGTCTCAGGCCCCAAAAAGTACAAACAAAAGTGAACAGGGGGAGCAAACTGGGGGCAAATTACTTCATTACCTGAAGCTGCAATTGGAGAATTAATCCCTGATATGTGAATGGACCAAATTTATAATTGTCTGATAAACTGGTGAACATTGTCCATCTTGGGTGCAGCCTCTGGGAGGCTTTGGCTGCCCAAGGTGTATCTGTTGAAGGCCTTTAATAAAAATCCACTTTATTCTCTTAATCTTGTCCAGCCTCTGTTCTAGGTACCCACTCCAGGCACCAGTGTTACCTGTCCCTGCCCATCCCAGGAGGTGACACCCACATTCCCACTTCCAGAGCCCCCCCTGGGCCCTCCCACCCTGCCAGCCCATCCCAGCCCTGCCCTGCTTTGCATCTGAGGCCATTAAAGCCCTTTTGTTGGCAGGGGCCCAGCGAGGGAAGCGCTCCAGCTCCTGTGACAGCCTCATTTTCACCACTCTGCCAATCTCTGTGTCATTGACAAATTCCATCCGGAGAGATTTGCTATTGACTGCCAACTTATTGATGGGCTGCTGAACAGCATCTGGCCACAGGCTGACCCCCCCCCAGTGCTCAGATGGCGTGGCCAGCCTGGGATCCTCTCCTGGCTTGCAGTGCTGCTGATCTCCTCACTGACCTTCAGGATGTCACTCAGCTCTGTGTCTGCAAAGGTGTTTAACTGTCACAACACAGGACATCCTTCTGTCTGTCTTGGATGGCTCCAGCCCCTGCCAGGGGGCTCAGAGACCTTGGCACAGAGCTCAAGACACACCTGTGACTTTGATTATGACCCATGGAAAAATTACCAACCTTAGATGAGGATCTGCAAGCCACGAAAGTTTAAGTAGAATAACAGTTAGTTTGTCATGGGGTGAGAAATAGATTTTAGGGTTTTTAGAATGGGTTTCAGGAGGCAAGATGGAGGAATCTGGGTGTGTCTACCCTTTCTTCGTCTTCTTCTTGGCCTCCATCTTCTGCTGTGATGGTGGCACTTTTGGATTGGTTTAGAGTAGAAGCTCACTGTCTAACATAGGTGATAGGTATTGGGAAGTGATTGTAAATATTGTACACGTAATTTTAGTATAAAGACATAACACTGCCCTGGGGGCAGGCAGAGTGCCCGGAACTGTCCTGCTGAACGGACCTCAGCTGGACAGGAGAAAGAATTTTATAGATAAGAAACAATAAACAACCTTGAGAACAAGAACTGCAGAGTTCTGACTCCTTCTTTGACCACCGGGCTGGGAAAAGAGACTTTCGAACACATCTCAGGGTCACTCTGAGCAGCAGAAATCCTGAGATTTAACCACACCGAGCTGCACAGGAGCGACAGTGAGTGCTCAGTGTTGGAACCCAGGAGATTCCTCTGGCTGCCCTGGGTGACTCCAGACCCTGGCAGGGGCTCAGAGACCTTGGCACGGAGTCAAAAACACCTGTGCCTTTGATTTTAGCCCATGGAAACAAATTACCAACTTTGTGTGAGGATTTACAAACCACAAGAGTTTGAGTAGAATGATAGTTAATTTGTCACAGGGTAAAAAAGTAGAATTTTGGGGTTTAGAATGGGGGTTCAAGAGGCAAGATGGAGGAATCTGGGCCTGTCCGTCTTCTCCTTCTTCTTGTCCTCCATCTTCTGCTGTGATGGTGACACTTCTGGATTGGTTTAGAGTAGAGATAGACTGTCTAAAATAAGTGATAGGTATTGGAAAATTGTTGTAAATATTGTACACATAGTTTTTAGTATAAAAAGCTAACACCGCCCTGAGGGCAGTCAGTGTGCCACAAACCAACCTGCTGGACAGACCTCAGCAGGTCAGAGAAAGAATGTCATAGATAAGGAAAAATAAACATTGAAAAGCAGAGCTGAGGAATCTCAACTTCTTCTTCAGTCTCAGGGCTGGGAAAAAGAGACTTTTTAATACCTTGGGAACCATTTCAACCACAGAAAACCCAAGAGTTAAGCTTCTCATGCACCTGATTTCACCTGCGCAGTGATATTTACACACAGTTCTCGCCCTGTGAGCTCTGGGAGGGAGCTGCAGCAAAGTCCACTGGAAGCTCTGGGCCTTCCCCAGGAGCAGCTTCAGTGTCTCAATAGGACAAGAGTTGAACAACACAGACTCTGAAACCTTCAAGGTAAAAAGAAGGAAGTTATTTCTTGACCTCGATATATATAGAATTCCAAAAGTGGCCTTGGATTGGAGGATGAAATCACCACCCCTCCAATAACACTGTCATCAAATCAACAGCCTATCAAATTTTCCCTCCTCCAGAAAAGAATGCAAAACCAATCATTATTTACATAAAAGCGTGTGAGAAACTCCATTACAAAAATGTAAACATCAGAAGGCTTAGAAGAACTTAGAAGAACAGAACGACAGCTTAAGAGCCGTCAAATCTCATTTTTCTTCTCCCAGATGAGGCCCAGACCTCCCTGAACACAAGTTTCTGTCCTTGAGAGGGAGAAAGGGGCTGGCTCCTGCCTCAAGGGAGCTTCCAGGGGACCCCTGAGAAGGGGAGAGGTGAGGTGGGCAGTGTGCTGGCCATGGGGACCTGCAGCATCACCCATTGGGGTGGATGGAGAGTCACCGCTCACTCTGGCACTGTGTGAGCAGCAGCAGTGGCTCCAGCCAGCTCTGCACAGTGACAGAGCATTCCCTGAGCCCAGGTCCCCGGAGATGTCACCTGTCCCCAGCCACCTCAGCCTGTCCAGCATGTGGGGTCTTTTCCAGCCTCAGGAGCTCCCTGAGGGGTTCACTGCCCACTGCAGAGCCACGCTGACCCTCACCCTGCTCACTGCACTGCCACATCCTCCAGCACTGGCACAGTGCCCACCAGCAGCTCCCAGTGCCCTCAGCCTGTCCTGGGCAGGGTCAGGGGCTCAGGCTGGCTATGGGGTCCCTGGCATGGCAGAACCTGCCCATACAGCTGGTTTATGAGGGGTGTGAGAGCACTGGGGTTGTACAGCCCTTCCCAGTCCTGTCAGGGCAGAGGAGGGGCAGGGGAGGAGCAGGGCAGATCATGACCTTGCCCAGCTTGTTAACCTCCAGCTCTCCCTGTAACTTGGCTCTTTTTAATTAAAGCCCAGTGTGTTTAACAAGTAACAGGTCTGAAGGAAGGGCTTTCAGCACGGACCTACCAAGAGCTGCAGGAACTGTCCAGGGCTTGTTGGAGCAAGAGCTGCCCTTGAGAAGGAGAATGGCACCAGGTCATGGCACCCCCTGCACCCCCTGCCAGCTCCTCCTGCATCACCAGGGCTGGGGGCACCCCCTGCACCCCCTGCCAGCTCCTCCTGCATCACCAGGGCTGGGGAACCCCGTGCACCCCCTGCCAGCTCTCCTCCTGCATCACCAGGGCTGGGGGCATCCCCTGCACCCCCTGCCAGCTCCTCCTGCATCACCAGGGCTGGGGGCACCCCCTGCCAGCTCCTCCTGTGTCACCAGGGCTGGGGGCACCCCCTGCCAGCTCCTCCTGCATCACCAGGGCTGGGGGCACTTGGCTGGAGCTGTGCTGGAGTTCTGGATGCTGAGAATTTCAGGCTTTCTGTGCTGACAGACTCTGACTCCCAGGAGAGCACTGCATTTTGACCTGAGGCTGTGGAAAAGGCTTCCAGAATTGATTGATAGCACTGGGGTTACGGGTGTGGAGTTGGATAGAAGTGTGTAATGTCACAGGGTGGAAAACTTAGAGTTTGGGGTTTTAGAGTACAGTAATATATATGGAGCAAGATGGAGGTTTCAGGGCAGAGGCAAGGTGTTCTTCTTTACCTTATTCTTCTTCTTCACCTTTTTCTTCCTTCTCTTTGAGGGTTTGGATGGTATTTTATAATTGGACAGAAAAGTCCACACTGTGGACTTTGAGGGATTAGTTGGAAGCCAGAAGGAAACCCAGCAAGCTCCATGAAATGTCCCTGCTGCTCCTGCCTCTGTTGGACCCCAAGGATCTGGTGAGAATGAAGCAGTTCTGGGCTGCTAGGGAGGGACACAGTGAGATGGAGTTGGTTTCTCTCAAGGCAGCTGAAACCAGGCGCACTCCAACAGGAGAAAAGCCCAAATATTTCGTGGTGTGGGGATGGAGCAGCTGAGCACTCTGCCCTGGCAGCACTGCAAACCCATCCCCAGCAGGACTGAGGGGAGCCTGGGGATCCCATCAGCCACAGGAGCTGCCTGGGCCAGCCCCTGGCTGAGGGGTCACACCTGGTGCTCCTGTGCTCACTCCTGGCCCTGTGCTTGGTGCTCCTGAGCAAAGATCCCTGGAGATCCCCGTGGCTGCCCCAGTGGCCTGGTGGATGTGACATCTCCAGCAGTTTGTGTCACTGTGTCACCTCCTGGGCTGTGGAGGCCCTGGAGGGGCTTGTACTAAGTTACACCCCATTGGCACCTTCCCCTGTTCCTATGCCTGAACACAGGTGCTGCTGAGGCTCTCCCTCCCTTTTCCCTGATTGGGCCTCACCTTGATACTGCCTGGAGACCAAGGTCAGCCAGGAGGCCCCTGGGGGGGAGAGCAGGACCTTGAGGGGGGGAGTGTGTGTCTGAGAGGAGAACGTCTCACCGCGTGGCTGAATTAAACATCTATAGAAATTATGTAAAAGCCTTTTTGGCTTCTTTACCCTGGACTTTACTAGCAGCAATTCAAGCTGCAACAAATGGCGCCGCACGTTGGGCGCCAGCTGTCGCACGTCCCGCTAGATGGTGACAGTGGGGGGGTGACAGTCCCCCTTTCGGGGCTCCGCAGGATCCCAGCTACCAGCGGAGGCACAACGTGGAACAAAAAGGCCACAGCAGCAGCACGGGCCTGGGTGGCACTGGGTTACTTTATTTGATGGTACACTCCCCGAGTCTCGGGGTCCCAGGCCATGAGGTGGGGGCAAGCAACAGCTTACAAAGGGGGGCCAGGTCTCAAGGGAGGATACAAGGTTCAGCTAATCAGGAGAACTGAGACTGGAACCCAAGGGCAAGGGATACAAGGGAGGAAAACTGCTTGGGACAGGAGGGGTTAACAACTGGATGCGAGAGGAAGGGGTTTGAAACTTGGCAGAAAAGTAGCTAAGTAGCAAAGAGATAAACCAACACCTGGCTCAATTGAATTACAAAGACAAGTCAGTGTCGCTCTAAAAGCAGGGGAAAAAAAGCCCAAAAAGTACCAAACAACAAATCAAACAATAACCTGCAAAATAAAAACACACTGCAACACTGGGATACTCATGATAGGAGAGCCCTGGCTGTGGGCTGTGCCTGACCAAGCACGGGGGTGTCTGCAGTTTGAACCCCCTCTGGGCTCTGCAGAGCCCGTGACCCCTGTTGGCATCTGCCCTGGGGTGAGCCCATGACCCCTGAGCCTGCTGGCATCTGTCCTGGTGTCACTGTTGTATTAGGGACAGCTGAATGAAGTGACACAACTCCAATCTCAGAAAGCAAATGTGAAGTTTATTTGACTTCCCAATCCTTTATAGACTGTTTGAAGAAGCTGGGCCTGACTGGTCCTCAATCAACACCCCTTACACTGTTGGCTATTTAGGAATAACACTCTTGTCAACATCTTGCAAGTTCAAAACACCAGCTGCAAAGATTGAGGATTATTTTAATATTTTTTTTCCTGAGCTTTCTCAAAACTCCCTAGAGCAATGCCTGGGAAAGTTTCTCTGACTTTCTCTGTGACCAGACTGTCAGGGGGTGGGTGATGGGTTCAGATGGGTTCAGATGGCACCTGCATCACTGGGGCTGAGGGATGCTGCTGGGGGGCTGGGAGGCTGACCCTGTTGGAGATGTGTTGAAGATTGCAATGCAAGATATTTTCTATCACCATCTGTATGGCAGTTGTCTTTTTGTTCAGTGGCAGTTTGCTTATCTCTCTGAGTGATCACAATCACTCCTCCCTCGGGAGGGGACACCTGCTGATAACAGCCATTGAATGTCCCTGCATGGCTGATAAGAACTGCAGCATCCCATTGGGAGATGTGAGCCCAGAGGGAGGAGCCAAGCATTCCTACCCGGATAGAATCTGGAGATTCTGGAACACCAGCACGGCTTCTGCACTGGATTTCCCAGAGGAACAGCAGCTGCCTCTTCCCCTGGATCTTCAGAGGCAGAGACTGCACCTTTCTCCAGGATCCCTGCTCCAGCAGAACCACCCCTGACACTGCAGGAGGGCTGAGCCACAATTCCAATGGGACTGCTGCCAGCACCCTGACCCACAGGGTGTCAGGTTGGGTTCTGACTCTGGCAGTGTTGGTTTAGTTCACTGCATTGTTTATTTTATCCTTTTATTTTTTTTCTTTCCCTATTAAAGAACTGTTATTTCCTGCTCCCATATTTGTTGCCTGAGAGCCCCTTAATTTAAAATTTATAGCAATTCGGAGGGGTGGGGAGGGTTTACATTCTCCATTTCAGGGGAGGCTCCTGCCTTCCTTAGCAGGCACCTGGCTTTCCAAACCAAGACAAGATGCCAATGCCCAGGTGCCACCCTCAGGCAGGCAGATCCCTGCTGCAGACCCAGCTGGGCAGGGGCATGTCCCAGTGCCCAGGGGCTGCCCAGGAGCCACCTTTGCTGGCATGGAAGGGGGCTGGGGAGGGCTGGCTCTGTGCTCAGAGGGCCTCTGGCTTCTGGAGGGCAGAGATGTGCATGGCAATGGTCGAAGAGACCTCCTGCCTCTCTGGCCAGCAGCAGGAGAGCCCCAGGACTGGGGTGTCTGTGGTTTGTGACACGCCACGTGCACAGGGATGGCAGGGAGCAGCCCAGTGAGGGTTAACCTGGGAATCAGCCAGGCAGCTGCCAAGGCACTATAGATTTTGGAGCAGTAACTCTTCAGCTGGAGAGTGAAAAGAGGACAGCTAATGAGACTCATGAGATCTGTTAATACTTAACCCAATGCAACACCTACCAGCCCTGCCAATAAATCAGCAGTGAGCACCAGCACCTGGCTCTGGTGTGCCAGCACAGCCCCAGCCTCCACGGGCATCCCTCCCTCTCACCACTACAGGGCCTGAGCTCCCCTCTGCCACCCCCATGGCACAGCAGTGGAGGGGGAGACCATGTTCAAAACCCCTGTGGCTGGGACAAAACCCTTTGGAGATGTCTGGAGGCTGACCAGAGCCTCCATCTCAGAGGGATCAGAGTGAAGGTTCAGCCTCATCATCTGAGGCTGGGGGCATGGGGGAATGCAGCTTGGAATTCGGGTTTTTAGAGCTTCTCTTAGGAAAATCCAGCCTTGGTTTAATCCCTCTCTGCTGCAGTGAGGAGCAGAGGAAATCAAACCCTGCCCTTCACACCCAGGGTTTGATTTCCAGCCTGGCTCTGGTTCCTGAGATGCCCAGAGATGTCTGTGCTCCTGCACAGCACCAGGATTTGCTTCTCATGAAGAAGCCATGACCAAAGAACAGCAGCAAGGCCCACTCAGTGGGACCCTGTTAGAAGAGCACGGTTAAAGATGTGCTCTGTTCCATGAGAGTGCTCCTCCCTGGGAGCTGTGAGATGTTTCAGTGCAAAGTCTCCCCTGTCCAAACTTTTCTACTGTCCCTCAACAGCAGAACACACACTGGGCTTGTTGGACCACACTGGAGAGCCTCCAGTGGGAAAGGGGAGGAGGACAATCCTCTGCCATCCTGTGTTGAGGACACATTTCTGGCCTCTTCGTCTGATGGTAGAGCTCAGGAGAGATCTGTCCTTATTTCCTTGATGGTAGAGCTCAGGAGAGATCTGTCTTTGTTTCCTGGTACTGCTGCCACCACAGACATCACAGGTCCCAGGAAATGCCAGAGATTCAAACCCACCTGTGCCGGGTGAGGGTGGCACAGAAGATGGGTGATTCCTGGGCAGAAGATGGGGATGGTTCCCTGCTGTGTCTGCCCCCTGTTGTGTGTCTGTACCAGGCATCTCTGTTCATTTTCTTGCTCATGGAACAAGTTTGGATCAGCTGGTGGGACCCAAAATATTCACAGGAGATCTGGGATCTGGTCTGGACACATTCAGGTATCAGAGGTGTCTCCAGTGGGGCTCTCTGAAATCTGCTGTGGTCAGACATGAGTGAAATATTACAACATTAGATCAGCAAAAATGATATTAAATTCCTGTTCTTTAAAAGAAAAGTAGTGCTTTGAATGATCTCAGTTTTATGACCTGAAAATTTCCATTGGTTTCATTTCCTCCTTCACCAAAAAGGAAGAAGAGATAAGACTGAAAAGAAGAAAATAAAAAAATGGAAGAGACAAAGCCCCAGGTCTGAAAACAGCTGAGTTTGGGAGGAACATGAGGACACCTGGAATAAACTAGAAGAAAATATGTCAGAGAAAAGTCTGTGACTGGCCTATTTCTGTTGGTAATGTCCCTGCAGGATTTGTCTCACCCCAGGGCATGGGGGATGTGATGAGGTTTAGGGCTCGGGGCTCCAGAGGGGCCCTGTGGGCAGCTGGTGGTTGGGATTCCACTGGGATCTTCCCTTTTATCCCACTGGATGGTTCATTGCCTGTGTGTGAGCTCCAGCCAACACACCAGGAAGGAATTCGTGAGCTGAGCCCCCAAAATCCTGGGTGCTGCCCTGCTCTCCTCACCACCTCCAAAAATGGAGTTTCCAGAGAGGAAACTCCAGGAGAAAATGCATTTCTGCTCAATGTGCCAACCCCCACCATTCCATGGAACCTGGGTCCCATTCCTCTGGCCAGAGGCAATTTTCTGGGTGAAGCCCACAGGTCTGGGCTGGCCTTGGGCCAAAAAGCTCTGAGAGCTTTGTGGGTTTCCCTGTGCCCTGCCTGGAGAGCAGAGGTGCCACATGCTGGGTGTACCTGTGCTGTCAGTGCTCCTGTCTGGCCAAGGTGGGACAGCAGAGCTGCCCTCAGGTCCTGCACACATCTGAGCATGGAGGGGAGCAGCTCCAGTGCCCTGAGGTGAATTTTCAAAGGGTCATTAAGATGGAAAAGACCTTTAAGCTCAATCCAGCACCAGCACCACGGTCACCCCACCAAAACGAGTTTTGAATTCCTTTCACTCTCTGCATTTGCATGATCTCTCTTGGTCTTTGCTGACCTTGGGAGATGTTTTTTGCAGAGAGAAATTTCTCCAAAATGATGACATTTTCTTTTGGGGTGTTGTCATGACAGAACCCCAAATATCTCTGTCTGCTGTTCCACTTTGTCAGCCTCTGCAGGAGCTCTTGAAAGCCAGGCTTTCAGGATGGGATGGGAGCTGGAGCAGCTCCCCAGTGGCCACAATTTCACATCCATCCAGTGTATTTTCCTTATCAGGACTGTTGGGTGCTGCCTCTCAGGTGCTCTGGTGCTGTTGGTTGATGGCTTCCAGGTAAAGGAAAATGCAAATTGGCCTTGCCCAGAATTGTAAGTCAAGCTCAAAAACCAGATTTGAACACAAGTGACGGAGCACATCCTGCCCTCTTGGGTTGCTTTCATCCACTGTGGTTTACTCAGAGAAATTCCTCTCTGTGAGGGTGGGCAGAGGCTGGGCTAGAATTGCCAGAGCAGCTGTGGCTGCCCCTGGAGCCCTGGCAGTGCCCAGGCCAGGCTGGACATTGGGGCTGGCAGCACCTGGCACACTGGGAGGTGTCCCTGGGCTGCAATGAGCTGGCATTGAAGATCCCTTCCCACCCAAACCACTCTGGCATTCACATTCCTGAATCAAGGATGGAAAGCAGCACCAAAACCCATTGCAGCAAATGGAGAAAGGAAAGGAAAGAATGATTTCCTGGCTGGTTCCAGGTGCCTCCAGTGCCATTCCCACAGGGGGTTTGCAGCCTGGCAAAGCCTGGTTAGAGAGGTTTGGGCTCTGCCAGGGTGCCCAGAGCAGCTGTGGCTGCCCCTGGAGCCCTGGCAGTGCCCAAGGCCAGGCTGGAGCATCTGGGACAGTGGGAGGTGTCCCTGCCATGGCAGGGGTGGCACTGGATGATTTTTAAGGTCCAATCCAAGCCATTCTGTGGGGCTGTGATTCCATGAACATCCCATTCCCAAACCATGTGCCTTGGAAACGGGCACAGCTGAACGAGCAGCAGGGCTCACATGATGCTGGGAGCAGGGGCTGTGTGGGTGGAAAACATCACGAGATGCACACTGGGATCACGAGATCTGGTCACTCTGCAGGACTCAGGGTGTGACCGTGTTCACAGGGGTCCCAGGATGAGGAAGAGACGAGGATCTGACTCCATGTTTCAGAAGGCTGATTTATTATTTTATGATATATATTACATTAAAACTATACGAAAAGAATAGAAGAAAGGATTTCATCAGAAGGCTGGCTAAGAACAGAAAAGGAAAGAATCATAACAAAGGTTTGTGGCTTGGACAGAGTCCGAGCCAGCTGGGCTGTGATTGGCCATTAATTAGAAACAACCACATGAGACCAATCACAGATGCACCTGTTGCATTCCACAGCAGCAGATAATCATTGTTTGCATTGTTTCCTGAGGCCTCTCAGCTTCTCAGGAGAAAAATCCCAAGGAAAGGATTTTCCATAAAAGATGTCTGTGACACTTAGGGCTTGTCTGTGTCCTGCCCAGTCTCCAGCAGGACATCCCCATGGGATGGGCTCTGTGTGTCCCCATCACTGCCCTGGGCTCCCCCTGCCCCTGGGGTGGCACAGGGGGTGGGACCCTGTGCCTCAGAGCCACCAGGGACGGGTGATCCTCTCTTATCATGCAGGCATGAGGTGACACAAGTTTCATTTCACACTTGCCAGGTGCTGACCCTTCTCCTGGGGCTGTAGGGACCTCCTGTCCTGGCAGGGAGGCAGAGCTAAGCAGGCTCAGGGGAGATGGCCTGGAAGAGCGAGGGACCGTGACCGAGGGCCTGCCAGGACATTTCCCTGGTGGCTTCCTCACTGTGACAAGTTTAAAAACAAAACAAAGAAGGCAAGCAGTCAGCCAACCCACTTAACTGCAGTTTTCCTCCATCAGGATCTATTTAGTTTTATTCAACCTGACATCTCTCAGAGAGAAGAAGAAATCTGGGAGCCTAAAGCCAGAGGGAGACCACACAGTGTGTGCTGGCCGTGCTGGGGGAGCTCATCTCCCTTATTGCATCTGACACCAGGCAGGACGAGCCAGGGTCTACAGCTGGGGGTGTGAGGAGCCTTGCAGGGCTGCAGGCAGCCTCCCCCCGCGTGCTGCCTGTGCACACAGCAGCATCCTGCTCTCCCAGAGCCTCCTGCACTGCCCCAGACCCCCCGTTCCTGGCTCTCCACATGCAGGAGGAGGTGGCTTTGGGCACAGCCCTGCTCCAAGATGCTGCAGCTGGCAGCTGGAGAGGATGAGGTGAAGCTGATGGCACTGGAATGCACAGCTGGATGCTGTGAGCAGAAGCACATCTGTATTGCTGCTTTCCAGGAAAACCCCTTGCTCAGCCCAAATGGAGAGTCTGGAGCACAGAGGAGGGGAGGAGCAGAGCCACTGGGAGCCAGGGCTCCCCCAGCACTGGCCTTGTCTGTGGGGTTTGTCACACACCAGGGGATGTGGGCACACAGGGCAGGGGCAAGCCTGTGATGTGTGTCACAGGGGTCCCAGGATGAGGGAAGAGATGAGGATCTGACTCCATGTTTCAGAGGGCTGATTTATTATTTTATGATACATATTACATTAAAACTATACTAAAAGAATAGAAAGGATTTCATCAGAAGGCTGGCTAAGGATAGAATAGCAAAGAATGATAACAAAGGTTTGTGGCTCGGACTCTCTGTCCGAGCCAGCTGGGCTGTGATTGGCCATTAATTACAAACAACCACATGAGCCCAATCCCAGATGCACCTGTTGCATTCCACAGCAGCAGATAACCATTGTTTACATTTTGTTCCTGAGGCCTCTCAGCTTCTCAGGAGGAAAAATCCTAAGGAAAGGATTTTCCATAAAAGATGTCTGCGACAGTCAAGCATTGGAAGGGGCTGCCCAGGGGCAGTGCTGGAGTCTCCATCCCTGGAAATGCTCAAACCCCAGGCAGCTCCATGACATGGTTTAGTGGCATGGTGGGATCCAGCTGAAGGCTGGACTTGACATTCCTGGAGGCCTTTCCCAACCCCAGTGACCCCAAGATTCCCAACTGCTTCTCCCTGTAGTATTAACAGGGAATGGCCAGTGAGGGGAGAGAGTGATGGATCTGACTCCATCTTATCAGAAGGCTAATTAATTACTTTATTATACTATATTATTCTATACTATATTACACTATATTACATTACATCTAAACTGAATCTGCCAAGCATTCAACTCTGCACACACTGCACAGAATCTCGTGACATCTCGTGACTGTCACCCAACAATCCCAACTCACACACACACCTGGCCCTGACAGGCCAAGGACATAAAACACCATCACTGTGGGTAAAAAATCCCAATTACCTCCACTTTTGAACAAACACACAGCATGGAATATTCTGGGAAGAATTGTGCCTTGCTTTGTGAAGAGAACTACACAGGCACAGCCAAGGAACCAAAACATCATCTGTGTGGAACAATCACTGTGGATGAACAATCTCCACATTGCATTCTGCTTTGGCACAACACAGGCACAGCAAATGATAAGAATTGTTTTTCCTTCTCTGAGGTTCAGAGAATGTGAAACCCTGAAATATTCTTGGGAAGAGTGTGCCTTGCCTTTCTCTGTGAGGAGAAATGTGGGGCTACATCTCCCCACTCCTGTCCCCTCTGTGCCCCCTGTGGGATCTCCTCGGTGCTGGCACCACCCTGAGCACAGAGTGCTTCTCCCCCACACCAAACCCTTGCTCTGCCACATGTCCCAGCCCAGGACAGCCCCTCTCACCTGCCCAGCCCCAGGAATTTGGCCCAGATGGTGCAGGGCTCAGGGAAAAGCAGGAATGGGTGGAATTGTGCAAGGCCTGGCTGGCTGGGAGAGATGGAGAGGCTCAGTTTATTTACTTTATCAAGGGGAGGTTAAGAGGCAACTTGATCATAGTCTATAAATACTTATGGAGGGAGGAGATTTCTGATAATGGAGGGGTTTTTAATCTAGCAGATAAAAAATGTAATGAGATTCATTGGCTGGAAGCTGAAGCTAGAAAAACCTAAATTGGAAATAAGATGCATCTTTTAAGCAGGGAGTATAATTAACTATTGGAGCAATTTGCTAAGATGTGGTGGATTCTCCATCATTTGTGGTCTTTAAATCAAGACTTTCTAAAAGAGATGCCAGGTGTCCCTGGGCTCCACAGTGCTGGGGGAGAACAGTGTCCTGCCCTCTGAAATCCCTGAAATCCCTGCTGCCCTCCCAGGCTGGGCTCTCCATCACTCACCTCCCACAAATTCCTGTCTGAGAATGAGAGTGGGGCCCTGGGGATGGACGCAGAGAGGAGCCAGACCTGGGCACCCCTGCTCCCAAGCCCCACAAACACCCCCAAGCTCTCCAGACCTCAGCACCACGTCCTGCCTTGGCCCTGCTGCTCAGGGTGGCTTTCCCAGAAGCCTGGCAGCCTCAACACTCCATCACTGGTGCTGTTGCTTCCCTGACACCCTCTCACCTCCTGTCTGCCATCCCTGCTCACCACTCTCCTGTCATCCCTGACCTCCTCCCTGCTGCTCACAGATCTGGGTGTGGGTGAGACCAGTGACGCTCAAGGCACACATGGAGAGGATCCAAGCCTGAGCACCTCTCATGACCCTCAGTCCATCCCAGGGGGGCCGGAGGGCAGGATCCCTGTCAGCCCGTGCAGGGCTGTGTCACCACCCACCTTGTCACCAGCCCCACTCCTGACCCACAAGCAGCCCCCAGACCCCAGCACCAAGTCCTGACCCTGACCCGCTGCTCAGGGTGGCTTTACCAGAAGCCTGCAGCCTCACACACTCCCTCACTGGGTGCTGTTACTTCTGTGCCTTTTTCCCCCCTTGCTTTCTTTCTTGATATTTTTTCCTTGCTGCCCTATTTTTTTTTCCCCTATAATTTTCTCCATTGACTTTAATTAAGCTCTCCCCAGGCTTGCTCTGTAGGCAGGCTTCCCCGGGTCTAATTAGACTCTCATCATAAGTAATCTACATGGAAAGCAAACATGTGTGTGTGTGAGAGAGCCAGTGAGATTTATAGAGAGCATGCAGGGCAGATGGGTGCATAAAACACTACAAATAATTCTGGTACAGATGCAGAAAAGGCAGGCTCTGTGGTGAGGACTGGAGCCTTCCCCACATGCTCACATAAGTCAAACCTCTGTCTCACTCTCTCTCTCTAGGTATCACCACATTTCCCACCATAAAATCAATAGTGCAGATCAGAGTAAATCATCTTGGGCTGGGTGATAGCAGCGATTCCCAGGTGAGGCTTAAGGAGATGTCTCGCACTGATCTGTTCCTAACCATGTGCTTAAAGCCAAGGTGTGTGCTGAGGTAATTACCTGGGGTGTGCTGGGAGCTCTGAGCCCTTTGCTCAGGGATGGAGGGTGGTTTGTGGTGTGGGGCTGGCAGCTGCTGCCCTCACACCTCCCCAGAAGAGGAAGTTGCCCTGAGGGGAAAGAGCTGGGAAACAGGCAGGTTGGAAAAAGATAAAAACACCCAGGGCTGGGAGGCTGGGAGCTGCTCCCTGCCCTGATCCTGCCCCGGGCTGCTTGCTGCCCTGGAGCCCCTTCTGCCCTGCAACAGGGCTGGGCTCGGGGGCAGGAGGGGTCTTGGGAGCCCCTGGGCAACTTGTGAGAGGGGGGCAGGCAGCAGCTGACCCTCCAGCTCCATCCTGACCCTCCAGCTCCATCTCACCCTCTCCATCCGCAGCTCCATCCTGCCCCTCCAGCTCCATCCCAGCCTATCCAGCTCCATCCTGACCCTCCAGCTCCATCCCTGTCCCTCCAGTTCCATCTCAGCCCCTGCAGCTCCATTTCAGCCCCCCCATCTCCATCCTGCCCTCGCTCCATCCTGCTCCTCCAGCTCCATACCAGCCTATCCAGGCTCCATCCTGCCCCTGCAGCTCAGCCCCTCCAGCTTCAAGGGCGCGCCAGTGGCCTTGTTAAACCTGAGAGATTCCCATGGCTGTCCACAGCCAATATTCCCAGTTTTACCTGTGCATCCACAGCATGGTGTGGCTAAAGCTGATGGGCCAAGAAACACTTATAGTCTACTGTAATTAAGAAATAATTGGCTTCTGATTGTGATAATGTGAATTATAACATCTGTATTGTCTCACTCTTCTCATGAGAATGAAAATGGAATAAAAGTTTTTAAAACCCTCAGCTCAGCTGCCCCATCTCTGGGTCAGAAAAGGGATTAATCTGACATTTACCCCCCAGGACCTGGAGTTGCTGTCCTGTCCCTGCCCTGTGTCCCCAGCCTGTGTCCAACCCCCCCTGAGCCCCACACCAAACCTTCCCAGCCTGGCAGGGGGTTAGAGCTGCTCCTAACATCCAACAGAAGGATTTGCAGGTCTCAAAAATCATTCATTGCTGAGTGAGAAATCCCAGCTGGTCGTGTCCAGTTTCACCCACCACCACCCCCAAATCCTTCTCTCAGGGCTGCTCCCTCTGGATCCATCCAGGAGTTTCTCCCTGCCCTGTCCGAGGTGGGGAGGGGGCCCAGCACCCGCCATGGGGCTCTGAGCCCCTTCCCTTGCAGCTCCTGGGGCTTCTCTGGCAGGAGAAAGGGTCTGTCCTCTGCCCATTCCACAGCCTCAGGGGTTTTGTGCCCCATCCCCTCACCTGGATCAGCATGGGCCACCACAGGGAGGAAGCTACCAGAGCTGGATGAGATGCTTCTCTGGTGGCTGGCACTGCCCTAGGATGTGGCACTCACCCTTTCTCTCTCTCTCTGTGCCCCTGACTGGGGAGCCTGGGGTAGTCCCAGCTCCCATCTCCTCCTCCCCTTTTGGACCATCCCATGGCCACACCTGGGATAAACTCAGCAACCTTGGGAGGGTCGGGACAAACAGTCCCCTCTGGACCCTCTGGGCATTCCCCAGAGAGCTCTGCCAGTTGTCTGCAGGGTGTAAAACCCCAAATCCAGCATCAGGTTTGAAGGTAGCTGTGGAGGATGGTGGCTGGCCAGGGGACACACGCATCCACTCAGGCAGTTCACACCAATCTCAGTAAACTTATCACTCCTGCAGCTCAGAACCTCCTCTGGTCTTTGTGGTGCTTGTGGGGTCTGAGCTCCAGACCTGCACCTCATTTCTGTGGTCATAAATCATTTAGCACTGACTGTGCAGGGCTGCAGAAACCCTCAGCCGCTCTTTTCAGACTCTTGACATGTGAATTAGGCTGATGATTGAGATTACTATTATTTTTAGGGTGATTTGAAAATGTTTGTCCCATGTAGATGTTGTTTGACATTCTCCTTAGGTACCAAGAGCCTGAAGAGCCCTTCATTGTCCTTGCCTGTTGGAAGTGCTTCCTCCCAACCACACAAGGCAGAAATGCTGAAATGCTCCCTGCTCACATCTGCCTCTCCTGCCTCGTTATGAGCAATTTCACCATCTCTGTGGAGCAGCACCCTTTGCCATTGCTGGGCTTTCTGCTGCTGCTCCTAATAGACCTCTAAAACTCTTCACTTTGCCAGCCCAGGAGCTCTTCCCAGTCCTTGTGCCACTTGTGCTTTGAGGGCTGTCCCTGTCTGCCAGGGTGGAGAGTGTGAGGGGATGGAGAGCGGGACGAGAGGGATGGAAGGATGGGATGGACACCAGGAGGGGCTGGGAAGGATCAGAGATGTGGCCACAGGTCTGAGCTCCTCCTGGAGCTCAGGTACTCAGATATTTGGATATTCTGTGATTCTGTGGCTGATAAAAGGTGCTCCTGATGGAATCAGATAAAACAAGGAGCTGGATCCTGCTGAGCTGAGGCTGCCACAAACCCCACAGCTGGCCCTGGTGGCATGGGCAGACAGAAGCCTGGGAAGTCAGGAGGCTGAGAATTCCCAAATTTCTGGCTGTCCCGGATTGCAATGCAAGATGTTTTCAATTACCATCTGCATGGCCGATTACCTTTGTCAAGTGGGCAGTTTGCCTTATCTCTCTCTCTGAGTGACCACATTCACACCTCCCTTGGGAGGGGACACCTGCTGATAACAGCCATTGAATGTCCCTGCGTGGCTGATAAGAACTGCAGCATCCCATTGGGAGATGTGAGCCCAGAGGGAGGAGCCAAGCATTCCTACCCGGATAGAATCTGGAGATTCTGGAACACCAGCACGGCTTCTGCACTGGATTTCCCAGATGAACAGCAGCTGCCTCTTCCCCTGGATCTTCAGAGGCAGAGACTGCACCTTTCTCCAGGATCCCTGCTCCAGCAGAACCACCCTGACACTGCAGGAGGGCTGAGCCACAATTCCAATGGGACTGCTGCCAGCACCCTGACCCACAGGGTGTCAGGTTGGGTTCTGACTCTGCCAGTGTGGTTTAGTTCACTGCAGTGTTTATTTTATCCTTTTATTTTCTTGCTTTCCCTATTAAAGAACTGTTATTTCCAGCTCCCATATTTTTGCCTGAGAGCCCCTTAGTTTAAATTTATAGCAATTCAGAGGGGTGGGGAGGGTTTACATTCTCCATTTCAGGGGAGGCTCCTGCCTTCCTTAGCAGACACCTGGCTTTCCAAGACACTGGCATTGCCCTGAGACCCCTGTGAGAGGAGGAACATTCGTGATGTTGATACCTCACTTGGTGCCATGGTTTAGTCAAGGGTGTTTAGGGCATGGGTTGGACTTGATGACCTCAAAGGTCTCTTCCAACCCAGTGATTCTGTGATTTGCAGCCTCTCTTGGCTCCCAGCCTTTGCTGCCTCCATCCCCTGGTGTGGGACAGCCCCTGCCTGGTCCACACAGAGATGTGGAAGGACACAGAGGGCAGGACACAATCCCCAGGCCGTGTGTTGCTTGTCCCCTCATCCTGCTGAGGGCTCCTTCCATCCCATGCAGCCCCCAGCAGTCTGACAAAGCACTCGCTGAGGATTTGTCTCAGATATTTAAATACATCTCAGGGTTCAGATCGCAGCTTCTCAACAGCAGTTAAATAAGTAACACATTCATATTTTGTAAACTGTTTCTCCACAGCTTGTTTATTTAGGGTTATAACTCGATTTGGCTCCTTATGGAAGTGTGACTCATTGTTTAATGTGTCAGCTCATTAGCAATACTTGTTTTTGCCTTATATTTCTGTGCTACCACTAATTGCTGAGCCCACTGTGAGCTTCAGCTTCCAATGACACTGTGGAAAAGCAAGAAAATAGATCAGTTACTAGATAAAAGGCAACAGAAATAAACAAACTCATGAACCTGCAGAGGAAGCTTTTTAGCTGCTGTGATTTTACTTCACAAGGAGACCTCCCTCGATTGGGAAATTGATACCACCAGCTCCTGGGATCTCATGTCAGGAGGATTTGAGCAAGAGAGGAAAACCACGGCAAGGCCAATGAGTCAGGGTCACTTCTCCACATCAGCACAGGTGGGTGGAACACCTGCAGCTCGAGAGCCACAGCCTGCCCTCTCTGAGGAGCTGCTGCCCTGGCAGAGGAGAAATCGAGAGGCTGGGCTTGAGTGTCTTCATAGTGCAATCCATTTATTTGATGCACAGTCCCTGAGGGCCTTTGCTGAGAAGGCACATCCCAAGCAATGCCTATCAAGGAGCAAAACCTGACCAAAGCATCTCCTTCGCAGAGCCTGCAGGTGAGGCTGGGAGCAGCTTCAGCCTCCTGCACCCAGCTGCTGCAAAAGGCAGGAGGGTGGTTCCCCTGGGGCTGCAGGTCTGGGCTCAGCAGCTCCGCTCCATCCTGACCCCTCAGCCTGCAGCAGTTGGTAGGAGAAGGGTCCTGGCCACAGGAGAGGTGGTTTCCACCTTGGGCTTTTCTGCTCAGAGCATCTGACGTCTCCAGGATTGACAGCTGGAGATGGAAGAGCCCATTTTTGTAATTTAGATTTCATGGGCTCTCTGGAACAAGGCTGGAAAATGCTGATGTTCATGGTCACAGTCTTTGGCAAAGCAATTGTTCTGGACATGTGAAAATCACTTCCTTGCTGTGTCCCTGCTTGCTTCCTGCCTTCCTTTATTCCTTACTTTTCTCTGCATCACTCTAGCAAGATTTTTTTGTCTGCTTTGCTGGCAGAAGCTTCTTTCTAAGAAAAAACGGCTGCTTGTTTCCACCTAGTTTTATGAGCTTTCATAAGTATTTAAAGAACAACAGCCACCAAATGAAAAGCATTTTATGGGAGAGAGAATGAAGGAAAAGCCCACAGAAGTGGAGGGGTCGGTGATGATGACGAAGAAAGGGGAAAGGAGCCAGACCTGCCTGATGAATGTGTTTTAACTTTTTCCTCCTTGCAGAGCCCCCAGGGAGCCCTGCTGGGAAAGGGTTGCTGGAAGAGGCTCTCAGGGTCTGTGAGAGTCAGGAGCAGCGATTTCTGATCCTTCCTCCCAGTGATTTCTGATCCATC
>CM032375.1:4898791-4962655 GCA_019023105.1 Diglossa brunneiventris
GGGCTTGGTCTTTGCTGACCTTGGGAGATGTTTTGCAGAGAGAAATTTCTCCAAAATGATGACATTTTCTTTGGGGTGTTGTCATGACAGAACCCCAAATATCTCTGTCTGCTGTTCCACTTGTCAGCCTCTGCAGGAGCTCTTGAAAGCCAGGCTTTCAGGATGGGATGGGGAGCTGGAGCAGCTCCCAGTGGCCACAATTTCACATCCATCCAGTGTATTTTCCTTATCAGGACTGTTGGGTGCTGCCTCTCAGGTGCTCTGGTGCTGTTGGTTGATGGCTTCCAGGTAAAGGAAAATGCAAATTGGCCTTGCCCAGAATTGTAAGTCAAGCTCAAAAACCAGATTTGAACACAAGTGACGGAGCACATCCTGCCCTCTTGGGTTGCTTTCATCCACTGTGGTTACTCAGAGAAATTCCTCACTGTGAGGGTGGGCAGAGGCTGGGCTAGAATTGCCAGAGCAGCTGTGGCTGCCCCTGGAGCCCTGGCAGTGCCCAAGGCCAGGCTGGACATTGGGGCTGGCAGCACCTGGCACAGTGGGAGCTGTCCCTGGGCTGCAATGAGCTGGCATTGAAGATCCCTTCCCACCCAAACCACTCTGGCATCACATTCCTGAATCAAGGATGGAAAGCAGCACCAAAACCCATTGCAGCAAATGGAGAAAGGAAAGGAAAGAATGATTTCCTGGCTGGTTCCAGGTGCCCCCAGTGCCATTTCCCACAGGGGGTTTGCAGCCTGGCAAGGCCTGGTTAGAGAGGTTTGGGCTCTGCCAGGGTGCCCAGAGCAGCTGTGGCTGCCCCTGGAGCCCTGGCAGTGCCCAAGGCCAGGCTGGAGCATCTGGGACAGTGGGAGGTGTCCCTGCCATGGCAGGGGTGGCACTGGATGATTTTTAAGGTCCAATCCAAGCCATTCTGTGGGGCTGTGATTCCATGAACATCCCATTCCCAAACCATGTGCCTTGGAAACGGGCACAGCTGAACGAGCAGCAGGGCTCACATGATGCTGGGAGCAGGGGCTGTGTGGGTGGAAAACATCACGAGATGCACACTGGGATCACGAGATCTGGTCACTCTGCAAGGACTCAGGGTGTGACCGTGTTCACAGGGTCCCAGGATGAGGGAAGAGACGAGGATCTGACTCCATGTTTCAGAAGGCTGATTTATATTTTATGATATATATTACATTAAAACTATACGAAAAGAATAGAAGAAGGATTTCATCAGAAGGCTGGCTAAGAATAGAAAAGGAAAGAATCATAACAAAGGTTTGTGGCTTGGACAGAGTCCGAGCCAGCTGACTGTGATTGGCCATGAATTAGAAACAACCACATGAGACCAATCACAGATGCACCTGTTGCATTCCACAGCAGCAGATAATCATTGTTTACATTTTGTTCCTGAGGCCTCTCAGCTTCTCAGGAGGAAAAATCCTAAGGAAAGGATTTTCCATAAAAGATGTCTGTGACACTCAGGGCTTGTCTGTGTCCTGCCCAGTCTCCAGCAGGACATCCCCATGGGATGGGCTCTGTCTGTCCCCATCACTGCCCTGGGCTCCCCCTGCCCCTGGGGTGGCACAGGGGGTGGGACCCTGTGCCTCAGAGCCACCAGGGATGGGTGATCCTCTCCTTATCATGCAGGCATGAGGTGACACAAGTTTCATTTCACACTTGCCAGGTGCTGACCCTTCTCCTGGGGCTGTAGGGACCTCCTGTCCTGGCAGGGAGGCAGAGCTAAGCAGGCTCAGGGGAGATGGCCTGGAAGAGCGAGGGACCGTGACCGAGGGCCTGCCAGGACATTTCCCTGGTGGCTTCCTCACTGTGACAAGTTAAAAAACAAAACAAAAAGAAGGCAAGCAGTCAGCCAACCCACTTAACTGCAGTTTTCCTCCATCAGGATCTATTTAGTTTTATTCAACCTGACATCTCTCAGAGAGAAGAAGAAATTCTGGGAGCCTAAAGCCAGAGGGAGACCACACAGTGTGTGCTGGCCGTGCTGGGGGAGCTCATCTCCCTTATTGCATCTGACACCAGGCAGGACGAGCCAGGGTCTACAGCTGGGGGTGTGAGGAGCCTTGCAGGGCTGCAGGCAGCCTCCCCCCGCGTGCTGCCTGTGCACACAGCAGCATCCTGCTCTCCCAGAGCCTCCTGCACTGCCCAGACCCCCGTTCCTGGCTCTCCACATGCAGGAGGAGGTGGCTTTGGGCACAGCCCTGCTCCAAGATGCTGCAGCTGGCAGCTGGAGAGGATGAGGTGAAGCTGATGGCACTGGAATGCACAGCTGGATGCTGTGAGCAGAAGCACATCTGTATTGCTGCTTTCCAGGAAAACCCCTTGCTCAGCCCAAATGGAGAGTCTGGAGCACAGAGGAGGGGAAGGAGCAGAGCCACTGGGAGCCAGGGCCCCCCAGCACTGGCCTTGTCTGTGGGGTTTGTCACACACCAGGGGACGTGGGCACACAGGGCAGGGGCAAGCCTGTGACGGTGTTCACAGGGGTCCCAGGATGAGGGAAGAGATGAGGATCTGACTCCATGTTTCAGAAGGCTGATTTATTATTTTATGATACATATTACATTAAAACTATACTAAAAGAATAGAAAGGATTTCATCAGAAGGCTGGCTAAGAATAGAATAGCAAAGAATGATAACAAAGGTTTGTGGCTCAGACTCTCTGTCCGAGCCAGCTGGGCTGTGATTGGCCATTAATTACAAACAACCACATGAGCCCAATCCCAGATGCACCTGTTGCATTCCACAGCAGCAGATAACCATTGTTTACATTTTGTTCCTGAGGCCTCTCAGCTTCTCAGGAGGAAAAATCCTAAGGAAAGGATTTTCCATAAAAGATGTCTGCGACAGTCAAGCATTGGAAGGGGCTGCCCGGGGCAGTGCTGGAGTCTCCATCCCTGGAAATGCTCAAACCCCAGGCAGCTCCATGACATGGTTTAGTGGCATGGTGGGATCCAGCTGAAGGCTGGACTTGACATTCCTGGAGCCTTTCCCAACCCCAGTGACCCCAAGATTCCCAACTGCTTCTCCCTGTAGTATTAACAGGGAATGGCCAAGGGGGGAGAGAGTGATGGATCTGACTCCATCTTATCAGAAGGCTAATTAATTACTTTATTATACTATATTATTCTATACTAATTACACTATATTACATTACATCTAAACTGAATCTGCCAAGCATTCAACTCTGCACACACTGCACAGAATCTCGTGACATCTCGTGACACCCAACAATCCCAACTCCACACACACCTGGCCCTGACAGGCCAAGGACATAAAACACCATCACTGTGGGTAAAAATCTCCATATTACTTCCACTTTTGAACAAACACAGGCACAGCAATGAGATAAGAATATTCTGGGAAGAATTGTGCTTGCTTTCTCTGTGAAGAGAAATGTGGGGCACACAGACAGGCCAAGGAACATCATCCACTGTGTGGAACAATCACTGTGGAAACAATCTCCACATTGCATTCTGCTTTGGCACAAACACAGGCACAGCAAATGATAAGAATTGTTTTTCCTTTCTCTGAGGTTCAGAGAATGTGAAACCCTGAAATATTCTTGGGAAGAGTTGTGCCTTGCCTTTCTCTGTGAGGAGAAATGTGGGGCTACATCTCCCCACTCCTGTCCCCTCTGGCCCCTGTGGGATCTCCTCGGTGCTGGCACCACCCTGAGCACAGAGTGCTTCTCCCACACAAAACCCTTGCTCTGCCACATGTCCCAGCCCAGGACAGCCCCTCTCACCTGCCCAGCCCCAGGAATTTGGCCAGGATGGTGCAGGGCTCAGGGAAAAGCAGGAATGGGTGGAATTGTGCAAGGCCTAGCTGGCTGGGAGAGATGGAGAGGCTCAGTTTATTTACTTTATCAAGGGGAGGTTAAGAGGCAACTTGATCATAGTCTATAAATACTTATGGAGGGAGGAGATTTCTGATAATGGAGGGGTTTTTAATCTAGCAGATAAAAAATGTAATGAGAT
The DNA here is from genome assembly GCA_019023105.1 of Diglossa brunneiventris. NCBI lineage: Eukaryota > Metazoa > Chordata > Aves > Passeriformes > Thraupidae > Diglossa > Diglossa brunneiventris. The sequence goes on from CM032375.1 coordinate 4,902,778, forward strand.
TCATTGGCTGGAAGCTGAAGCTAGAAAAACCTAAATGGAAATAAGATGCATCTTTTAAGCAGGGAGTATAATTAACTATTGGAGCAATTTGCTAAGAGATGTGGTGGATTCTCCATCATTTGTGGTCTTTAAATCAAGACTTTCTAAAAGAGATGCCAGGTGTCCCTGGGCTCCACAGTGCTGGGGGAGAACAGTGTCCTGCCCTCTGAAATCCCTGAAATCCCTGCTGCCCTCCCAGGCTGGGCTCTCCATCACTCACCTCCCACAAATTCCTGTCTGAGAATGAGAGTGGGGCCCTGGGGGATGGACGCAGAGAGGAGCCAGACCTGGGCACCCTGCTCACCAAGCCCACAAACACCCCCAAGCTCTCCAGACCTCAGCACCACGTCCTGCCCTTGGCCCTGCTGCTCAGGGTGGCTTTCCCAGAAGCCTGGCAGCCTCAACACTCCATCACTGGTGCTGTTGCTTCCCTGACACCCCTGCTCACCTCCTGTCTGCCATCCCTGCTCACCTCCTGTCTGCCATCCCTGCTCACCTCCTCCCTGCCTGCCCAGCTCACAGATCTGGGGTGTGGGTGAGACCAGGACAGCTCAAGGCACACATGGAGAGGATCCAGAGCCCTGAGCATCCTCTCATGCACCCTCAGCATCCATCCCAAGAGGAGGGCCGGAGGGCAGGATCCCTGCTCAGCCCCGTGCAGAGGGCTGTGTCACCCACCCACCTTGTCACCAGCCCCACTCCTGACCCACAAGCAGCCCCCAGACCCCAGCACCAAGTCCTGACCCTGACCCTGCTGCTCAGGGTGGCTTTACCAGAAGCCTGGCAGCCTCACACACTCCCTCACTGGGTGCTGTTACTTCTGTGCCTCTTTTTTCCCCCCCTTGCTTTCTTTCTTGATATTTTTTCCTTGCTGCCCTATTTTTTTTTTCCCCTATAATTTTCTCCATTGACTTTAATTAAGCTCTCCCCAGGCTTGCTCTGTAGGCAGGCTTCCCCGGGTCTAATTAGACTCTCATCATAAGTAACTACATGGAAAGCAAACATGTGTGGTGTGAGAGAGCCAGTGAGATTTATAGAGAGCATGCAGGGAGCAGATGGGTGCATAAAACACTACAAATAATTCTGGTACAGATGCAGAAAAGGCAGGCTCTGTGGTGAGGACTGGAGCCTTCCCCACATGCTCACATAAGTCAAACCTCTGTCTCACTCTCTCTCTCTAGGTATCACCACATTCCCACCATAAAATCAATAGTGCAGATCAGAGTAAATCATCTTGGGCTGGGTGATAGCAGCGATTCCCAGGTGAGGCTTAAGGAGATGTCTCGCACTGATCTGTTCCTAACCATGTGCTTAAAGCCAAGGTGTGTGCTGAGGTAATTACCTGGGGTGTGCTGGGAGCTCTGAGCCCTTTGCTCAGGGATGGAGGGTGGTTTGTGGTGTGGGGCTGGCAGCTGCTGCCCTCACACTCCCCAGAAGAGGAAGTTGCCCTGAGGAAAGAGCTGGGAAACAGGCAGGTTGGAAAAAGATAAAAACACCCAGGGCTGGGAGGCTGGGAGCTGCTCCCTGCCCTGATCCTGCCCCGGGCTGCTTGCTGCCCTGGAGCCCCTTCTGCCCTGCAACGGGGCTGGGCTCGGGGGCAGGAGGGGTCTTGGGAGCCCCTGGGCAACTTGTGGGAGAGGGGAGGCAAGGTGCAAGCATCTGCTCCAGCTCCATCCTGACCCTCCAGCTCCATCTCAGCCCATCTCCATCCTGCCCTGCAGCTCCATCCTGCCCCTCCAGCTCCATCCCACTACCAGCTCCATCCTGACCTCCAGCTCGTCCTCCAGTTCCATCTCAGCCCCTGCAGCTCCATTTCAGCCCCCCCATCTCCATCCTGCCCCTCCAGCTCCATCCTGCTCCTCCAGCTCCATACCAGCCTATCCAGCTCCATCCTGCCCCTGCAGCTCCATCCCAGCCCCTCCAGCTCTCAAGGGCAGCGCCAGACTTGGCCTTGTTAAACCTGAGAGATTCCCATGGCTGTCCACAGCCAATATTCCCAGTTTTACCTGTGCATCCACAGCATGGTGTGGCTAAAGCTGATGGGCCAAGAAACACTTATAGTCTACTGTAATTAAGAAATAATTGGCTTCTGATTGTGATAATGTGAATTATAACATCTGTATTGTCTCACTCTTCTCATGAGAATGAAAATGGAATAAAAGTTTTTAAAACACCTCTCAGCTGCCCCATCTCTGGGTCAGAAAAGGGATTAATCTGACATTTAGCCCCCCAGGACCTGGAGTTGCTGTCCTGTCCCTGCCCTGTGTCCCCAGCCTGTGTCCAACCCCCCCTGAGCCCCACACCAAACCTTCCCAGCCTGGCAGGGGGTTAGAGCTGCTCCTAACATCCAACAGAAGGATTTGCAGGTCTCAAAAATCATTCATTGCTGAGTGAGAAATCCCAGCTGGTCGTGTCCAGTTTCACCCACCACCACCCCCAAATCCTTCTCTCAGGGCTGCTCCCTCTGGATCCATCCAGGAGTTTCTCCCTGCCCTGTCCGAGGTGGGGAGGGGGCCCAGCACCCGCCATGGGGCTCTGAGCCCCTTCCCTTGCAGCTCCTGGGGCTTCTCTGGCAGGAGAAAGGGTCTGTCCTCTGCCCATTCCACAGCCTCAGGGGTTTTGTGCCCCATCCCCTCACCTGGATCAGCATGGGCCACCACAGGGAGGAAGCTACCAGAGCTGGATGAGATGCTTCTCTGGTGGCTGGCACTGCCCTAGGATGTGGCACTCACCCTTTCTCTCTCTCTCTGTGCCCCTGACTGGGGAGCCTGGGGTAGGCCCAGCTCCCATCTCCTCCTCCCCTTTTGGACCATCCCATGGCCACACCTGGGATGAACTCAGCAACCTTGGGAGGGTTGGGACAAACAGTCCCCTCTGGACCCTCTGGGCATTCCCCAGAGAGCTCTGCCAGTTGTCTGCAGGGTGTAAAACCCCAAATCCAGCATCGGGTTTGAAGGTAGCTGTGGAGGAATGGTGGCTGGCCAGGGACACAGGCATCCACTCAGGCAGTTCACACCAATCTCAGTAACTTATCACTCCTGCAGCTCAGGAACCTCCTCTGGGCTCTTGTGGTGCTTGTGGGGTCTGAGCTCCAGACCTGCACCTCATTTCTGTGGTCATAAAATCATTTAGCACTGACTGTGCAGGGCTGCAGAAACCCTCAGCCGGCTCTTTTCAGACTCTTGACATGTGAAATTAGGCTGATGATTGAGATTACTATTATTTTTAGGGTGATTTGAAAATGTTTGTCCCATGTAGATGTTGTTTGACATTCTCCTTAGGTACCAAGAGCCTGAAGAGCCCTTCATTGTCCTTGCCTGTTGGAAGTGCTTCCTCCCAACCACACAAGGCAGAAATGCTGAAATGCTCCCTGCTCACATCTGCCTCTCCTGCCTCGTTATGAGCAATTTCACCATCTCTGTGGAGCAGCACCCTTTGCCATTGCTGGGCTTTCTGCTGCTCCTAATAGACCTCTAAAACCTCTTCACTTTGCCAGCCCAGGAGCTCTTCCCAGTCCTTGTGCCACTTGTGCTTTGAGGGCTGTCCCTGTCTGCCAGGAGGGAGAGTGTGAGGGGATGGAGAGCGGGACGAGAGGGATGGAAGGATGGGATGGACACCAGGAGGGGCTGGGAAGGATCAGAGATGTGGCCACAGGTCTGAGCTCCTCCTGGAGCTCAGGTACTCAGATATTTGGATATTCTGTGATTCTGTGGCTGATCAAAGGTGCTCCTGATGGAATCAGGTAAAACAAGGAGCTGGATCCTGCTGAGCTGAGGCTGCCACAAACCCCACAGCTGGCCCTGGTGGCATGGGCAGACAGAAGCCTGGGAAGTCAGGAGGCTGAGAATTCCCAAATTTCTGGCTGTCCCGGATTGCAATGCAAGATGTTTTCAATTACCATCTGCATGGCCGATTACCTTTGTCAAGTGGGCAGTTTGCCTTATCTCTCTCTTTGAGTGACCACAGTCACACCTCCCTCGGGAGGGGACACCTGCTGATAACAGCCATTGAATGTCCTGCATGGCTGATAAGAACTGCAGCATCCCATTGGGAGATGTGAGCCCAGTGGGAGGAGCCAAGCATTCCTACCCGGATAGAATCTGGAGATTCTGGAACACCAGCACGGCTTCTGCACTGGATTTCCCAGAGGAACAGCAGCTGCCTCTGCCCCTGGATCTTCAGAGGCAGAGACTGCACCTTTCTCCAGGATCCCTGCTCCAGCAGAACCACCCCTGACACTGCAGGAGGGCTGAGCCACAATTCCAATGGGACTGCTGCCAGCACCCTGACCCACAGGGTGTCAGGTTGGGTTCTGACTCTGCCAGTGTTGGTTTAGTTCACTGCAGTGTTTATTTTATCCTTTTATTTTCTTGCTTTCCCTATTAAAGAACTGTTATTTCCAGCTCCCATATTTTTGCCTGAGAGCCCCTTAGTTTAAAATTTATAGCAATTCAGAGGGGTGGGGAGGGTTTACATTCTCCATTTCAGGGGAGGCTCCTGCCTTCCTCAGCAGACACCCGGCTTTCCAAGACACTGGCATTGCCCTGAGACCCCTGTGAGAGGAGGAACATTCGTGATGTTGATACCTCACTTGGTGCCATGGTTTAGTCAAGGTGTTTAGGGCATGGGTTGGACTTGATGACCTCAAAGGTCTCTTCCAACCCAGTGATTCTGTGATTTGCAGCCTCTCTTGGCTCCCAGCCTTTGCTGCCTCCATCCCCTGGTGTGGGACAGCCCCTGCCTGGTCCACACAGAGATGTGGAAGGACACAGAGGGCAGGACACAATCCCAAGGCCGTGTGTTGCTTGTCCCCTCATCCTGCTGAGGGCTCCTTCCATCCCATGCAGCCCCCAGCAGTCTGACAAAGCACTCGCTGAGGATTTGTCTCAGATATTTAAATACATCTCAGGGTTCAGATCGCAGCTTCTCAACAGCAGTTAAATAAGTAACACATTCATATTTTGTAAACTGTTTCTCACAGCTTGTTTATTTAGGGTTATAACTCGATTTGGGCTCCTTATGGAAGTGTGACTCATTGTTTAATGTGTCAGCTCATTAGCAATACTTGTTTTTGCCTTATATTTCTGTGCTACCACTAATTGCTGAGCCCACTGTGAGCTTCAGCTTCCAATGACACTGTGGAAAATGCAAGAAAATAGATCAGTTACTAGATAAAAGGCAACAGAAATAAACAAACTCATGAACCTGCAGAGAAGCTTTTAGCTGCTGTGATTTTACTTCACAAGGAGACCTCCCTCGATTGGGAAATTGATACCACCAGCTCCTGGGATCTCATGTCAGGAGGATTTGAGCAAGAGAGGAAAACCACAGGCAAGGCCAATGAGTCAGGGTCACTTCTCCACATCAGCACAGGTGGGTGGAACACCTGCAGCTCGAGAGCCACCAGCCTGCCCTCTCTGAGGAGCTGCTGCCCTGGCAGAGGAGAAATCGAGAGGCTGGGCTTGAGTGTCTTCATAGTGCAATCCATTATTTGATGCACAGTCCCTGAGGGCCTTTGCTGAGAAGACACATCCCAAGCAATGCCTATCAAGGAGCAAACCTGACCAAAGCATCTCCTTCGCAGAGCCTGCAGGTGAGGCTGGGAGCAGCTTCAGCCTCCTGCACCCAGCTGCTGCAAAAGGCAGGAGGGTGGTTCCCCTGGGGCTGCAGGTCTGGGCTCAGCAGCTCCTGCTCCATCCTGACCCCTCAGCCTGCAGCAGTTGGTAGGAGAAGGGTCCTGGCCACAGGAGAGGTGGTTTCCACCTTGGGCTTTTCTGCTCAGAGCATCTGACTTCTCCAGGAATTGACAGCTGGAGATGGAAGAGCCCATTTTTGTCATTTAGATTTCATGGGCTCTCTGGAACAAGGCTGGAAAATGCTGATGTTCATGGTCACAGTCTTTGGCAAAGCAATTGTTCTGGACATGTGAAAATCAACTTTCCTTGTCTGTGTCCCTGCTTGCTTCCTGCCTTCCTTTATTCCTTACTTTTCTCTGCATCACTCTAGCAAGATTTTTTTTGTCTGCTTTGCTGGCAGAAGCTTCTTTCTAAGAAGAAAACGGCTGCTTGTTTCCACCTAGTTTTATGAGCTTTCATAAGTATTTAAAGGAACAACAGCCACCAAATGAAAAGCATTTTATGGGAGAGAGAATGAAGGAAAAGCCCACAGAAGTGGAGGGGTCGGTGATGATGACGAAGAAAGGGGAAAGGAGCCAGACCTGCCTGATGAATGTGTTTAACTTTTTCCTCCTTGCAGAGCCCCCAGGGAGCCCTGCTGGGAAAGGGCTGCTGGAAGAGGCTCTCAGGGTCTGTGAGGAGTCAGGAGCAGCGATTTCTGATCCTTCCTCCCAGTGATTTCTGATCCATCCTCCCACTCCATCCTCTGGCCCCAGCACCTCTGCTCCCTGCCAGGAGGGATGGAGCCCCTGCTGCAGCTCCTTCCCCCTGCCCACAGCTCAGCAGCAGTGCCCACACTGCCAGTCCCTCCCTGCCAGCCCTCGGGCTGTGGCACTGGCATGTGTCACACACATGTCCTGGGTCCCTGTGACACAGGAGCAGCACAGCAGACACCAGCACAACGTGCCTGGCCTCAAGAGCAGCATTTCAATCAGGAACAGGAAGGCCAGGGAAGGCTAAGCAAACTCAGGCTGTCCAAAGGAGGCTGCAGGAGCCAAAACTCCAGGGCTGCATTTCTGGCCAGAAGTGCTGCAGATTTGGAAAACGTCTCCAGTGGAGCGGGGGAACATCCAGCCTGGGCATGAAACTGCTAGAGAGTGTCCAAAGGAGGGACAAGGAGATGGTAAAAGGTCAGGAGGGGCCACAGGAGGAGCAGCTGAGGGCTCTTGGTGTGTGCAGCTGGAGCAGGGCACACTGAGGGCAGAGCTCAGGGATCTGCAGCTCCTCCCGAGGGCAGCTCCCATCTCTGCTCTGGGCCAGGGACAGCAGCCAGGGCACGGCTGGAGCTGGGCCAGGGCAGCTCAGGCTGAGCTCAGGGCAAGGTTCTTCCCCAGAGGGTGCTGGCACTGCCCAGGCTGCCCAGGGAATGGGCACGGCCCCGAGGCTGCCAGAGCTCCAGGGATGCCCAGGTGGGGTTGCTGGGGGCTCTGGGCAGGGTTTGGCTTTGGGATTGATCATCCCTGTGGGTCCCTTCCAGCTCAGCACATTCCATGATTCTGTGAGAGTGAGGGATGGGGGAGATGAAGGATGGGAAGAAATTTGGGCAGCGCTGCAGGGATGGCCAGGGTGGGGCTGTGTGTGGGGTCTGGGCAGGGTTTGGGGCTGCACTGCGCTGGATGATCCTTGGGGTCCCTTCCATTCCAGGGTGTTCTGTGATTCCATGGCTGATAAAAAGTGCTCCTGCTAGAATCAGATAAAACAAACTCTCTCCTGCCCAGGATATGGGGATCGTTCCCCAGCATTCCTCCTCTGATCCGTTTTCCAAGGCAGCCTCTGGCATATGCCAGGGCTGCATGGGATTTCTCCACACAAATGGGCTTTGAAATAAAAAATGGGCTTTAAAATAAAAAAAAACGGGCTTTAAAATAAAACAATAAAGCCCTCTGTTACCCTCCCACAGGGAGATCCACCACACTGGATGCCCTAAAATCTGCCTGTCCCACTGCAGCAGGTCCCGTGCTCCTGGAGCTCTGCAGGAGGGACACTCACCCCACTACCCCAGCCCAGTTACAGCCCAAGACACTCCAGCTCCATCCCTGCTCAGCATTGCAGAGAGAAAGCAAAATTCCTTGTCTGGGAGATGTAACAGGGCAGAATTGCATTTTCCAGCAGTGAGGAGGGCTCTGTGAACAATGGAGATTAAAAAATAAATAAAAGCTATAAAAACTGCTTGGCAATGTCCTTTTAAATTATATTTTTTTTTTCTGAAAATGTGCAATAAATCCCATGCAAGAGTCATAAAAGTACCTGAAATGCTCCTAGAAAGATTTATGGGCACCTTACCACTATTCTCAATAAAGTGAATATGCTGGTTCCAAAATAATTTCTCATCACCCATACTTCAAATTCCTGAACTCCTTTCAGTGAGCCTATCCCAAGAATTACTGTAACGTCAGGATGGCTGTATTACATCCCCTCAGAAATAACCCTCCTGTCTGATTTATGCACCCTGGGATCTTCCTGCTTTGTCCACGTTGCTGAATCCAGAGATTCTCAGCCCTGACCCTGTGCCAAAGAAGCGTCCCTGTAACTTTTCCAGGGAGCTGAAATAATCTCATCATGTCTCAAAGTAGTTTGGAAACTTGGCTTTTGGGATGAACATTCCTGATAGGGAGCAGGAGGGGAGTCCTGACACCTGCAGATGGGATGGTGTTGGTCGAGGAGAAGGTGGGGACAACCTCCCTGTCATGATGGAAATGGAGACAAAGGGCGGGATTGGGACTGGATGGGCACAAAAAGGTACAAAAAAGGGATTCTGTCCCCAGGGCCACCTCGTGAGATGCCTTGGAGCTGAGCAGCCTCTGTGGGGGACAGGGAAGGGCCTGCATGGCTGGGTTTGGTGTTTGCCACAGCCACCTCTGCTCTTCCCTTCTGCTCGTCCCTTCTCCACCTCATTCCTTGAGGGGCTCCCTGGAACAGAGCCTCTATTCTCTATTTAAGAGAATAAAGTGGGTTTTTATTAAAGGGTTTATTAAAGGGTTTTTATGAAAGACCTTTTATTAAAGGTCTTCGACAAACACACCTTGAGCAGCCAAAGCCTCCCAGAGGCTGCACCCAAGATGGACAATGGTCACCAGTTTATCAGACAATTATCAGTTTGGTCCATTTACATATCAGGGGTTAATTGTCCAATTACACCTTCAGCAAACCCCCAGTTTGCTCCCCCCAGTTCATTTTTGTTTGTATTTTTTGGGGTCTGAGGCTGTAGGGTGTCCTTGAGTTTCAGGCCTAGAGAAGAATTGTTTTGTCTGAATAAAATGGGAGAACAGCAGCTGACAGCCCATGGAGTTTTAGAGTAATACCCTAAAGGAGTACAGGGTCTGAAAAATATAAAAGCTAAAATCCTAAGGCATCACACCAGCCAAGGTTTTCCTGGTTTTTCCATCAGCCTCAGGACTGTTCCTAACTGCTGCTGTGGGGCTGGGGGCTGTGGCTTTGCCCCACAAACACTTCCCCACTGCTGTCAGCACAGGGACATGCTGTGGGATGGCTCTGTGCCCTCCTGCCCCCTCTGTGCGCCACAGAACCTCAGAACAGCTTGGGCTGGAAGGGCCTTTAGAGGTCAGGTGCTCCAGCCCTTGTTCTGCTCCGCTCTTGCAGCTTTCCTCCCCAAATCACTGCCCTGGGCAGAGCAGTGCAGCCTCTGGGATGTTCAGAGACAGCTGCCAGAACCTGGCAGCACCAAGCTCACTCAGGGGTGAAATTTATTGAGGAGAAAGCAATAGCACTGGGGAAGAAATGCCCCAAATGTCTGTGGTTTATGTTCTTTCCCCAGCAGGAAGAATGTCTTTTAATTATTTGATTAAACCAGCCATGACATGGAGGAGATTTGGGCTGTTCATTCTCCTTCCCACCTTTCCCATTTCTTTATTTCACCACTAGTAACCCCAAAAGTGGGATGCCCAAATTTACCAGGGACTCTAGGTTTATTTTAGCTTTTCATCTTCATTCTTTGCAGTCCTTTTTACCACTTTTCTAATGTGGAGAAGTTTGCAAAATTGGACATTAGCAAAAGGAAAATTACAAAAAAAAAAAAACCCCAAGGATTAAGGCTGATGCCCTTCATCCTGTGGTAACCAGGGTCTGACAAAAGGATGTGGAAAATAGCAATCAGCTAAAACACCCTGAAAATGGGCAAAGGAAAAAGGAAACAACAACAATGGAAAATTAAAGAAAATCACATCCACGGGGGTGTTGGTGAAATGATGGATTTTTGATGAGGGGGAATTGTGGTAAATTTCTTGGGATAAAAGTGCTGTTCTCAGAGGCACCTGGGGAAGGTGGCCCTGCAGTCTCCTGGGTGGGCAGTGCTGGGAAAGCAGCAAAGGCTTTTTGGGAAGCTCCTCCCTTGGAGCCTCCATCCCCAGCAGCGCTGTGGGAATCCCACTGCTGCCTTTGTTGTGTGATTTGCTGGTGACAGGCAGTGGTGACACAACCCAAGGGTGGCAACACAGAGCAGGGAGGGAACCCCAGGAGGGCATCAAATCCATCACTCACCATTCAACAGGTTCTTCACTGGGGGGGTGAAGGACCTTCCTGCTTTGGAAGGTGCTGCTCTCTTATCTCCAGTGCTGGGGGCACTTTTGGGTGCAGTAATATGAGAAGGACTTGGAACTATTAAAAAGTGTCCAAAGGAGAGACACAGAGCTGCTGAAGGGAAATGAAGAAATTAATTTCCATTATTTAATTATATAAATAAATAGTTTTATATTTATATATTATATAATATATAAATATATTTATACATTATACACTATACATATACAATATCTAATATCTGATATCTGATATCTGATATATATTATATATGATATATATTATTATATTTAATTATATAAATTATATTAATTTTTATAAACATAAATTATACGAAAACCCGAACCAAACAACAAAACAAAACAACACTAAAAACCTCCTTGCACTTTCAGAGATGTTCTATTTATATTTATAAAATATTCAAATATTATATATATATATAATATTTATATTATTAAATTTATATATTTTACATTATATATTATATAATTATAAATATAGTCATATATAATATATTATATATTTTGTTATATTTAATTATATAAATTTATATAAATTATACGAAAACCTGAACCAAACAACAAAACAAAACAACACTAAAAACCTCCTTGCACTTTCAGAGATGTTTTATTTATATTTATAAAATATTTATATATTTATATATGATATAATATTTATTATTATATTTATATATTTTTATATTAGGTATCATTATATATTATATTATACTATATTATATTTTTATTATATTGAATCACATAAATTATATAAATTTATATAAGTTATATGAAAACCCAAACCAAACAACAAAACAAAACAACACTAAAAACCTCCTGCACTTTCAGATGTCTCAGTGCTATTCTCTTCTTTTTAAACAGTAACTGCAAAGTTGGAAACTCTGATCGAGAGCCAGGCAAGGAAGGATCTGAGGCCTGGGCCAGAATCTGTGTCCAGCAGTGCCTGAGCAGGGGCTGAGGGACACTTGGGGCACAGGGTGGAGTGGCACAAGGGACACAGATCCATCACTCGCCTTCCAAAGCACAAAGATCCTCCTTGCCCCAAAAAGCTGATGACAGCCTCAGAAATCAGCCTTTTCAGCCCTAACCAAAGCTCTCTGTGCTGTGAGCACTGAGAGATGGAGCCTCCAATTTGGGGCCATTCTCAGCTGTCCAGTCATGCATTTCAGTGGTGAGATCTGGGCGTTTGCTTTTCTGCACTGGCAAATAAATCCTCCCCTAAAAACACATTTATTCCTCTCCACTGGTGCCTTGGTGAGAGTCCCAGCTGTGTCTCTCAGATGCTGCAGGAAGCCCCTCAGAAAGAGCCTGAGTGAGAGATGTGGGACTCTAGGCAGCTCTCCCAAATGCAGTTTATTCCATCCAAGGTGTTCCAGCAGTCCAGGGTCATGGGTGACAGAGCTGTGCCTACAGCTGTCAGCTCCAGCTGCAGGCAGGCCCGGAGACCCTTTGGTTTTAGTTATGATGCACTATATACTTTTATTTTGGTTACATTACATTATATACTTTTCTTTTGGTTACAATGCATTATGTTCTTTGCTGAGCATCTTCATACAGCAGAACCAATCTATACCTTAACTTTTATCTATAGCCTATCATAACTACTGTAATTACCATATTCATGTTACTATTCTCCAATCACTAAAAGTTAGCACATTACAGTTTAAGTTAGAAGTTGTTTTTCAGTTTTCTTGCAGTGGAAAATTCTGAGACCTTTTTTCTACTTGCAACATTGGCAGGCTTGTTTGCCTGTGCTATCTTTCTGCTTGATAAAAACATCTTTTTGTGTGAGGTGGGTTTATCCTTTGCTCTAAGCCATAAAAACCCCTTCTAACTAACATAGCCTTGGTTATCCTTGGTTAGCCACTAAGACTGGCTCAGCAATTCTTTTCTTCAATATCAAAACTTGCTTTCATCTCTATTCCTTCCTCAGATTCTACATTCAAATAAACCTTTCTGCTAAGCACACATATCTGTGAGACTTCCTTGTCAAACTTTCATCCTTCCCAACACCCCTGGAGTGCCCTGGGCTGTCCAGCCCTGCTCTGCTCCAGTGTTTGGGCCAGTGCATCCTGCGCTCCCCAGACGTGCCCTGAGGGGATGCAGCCACCCCAGAGCCACAGCCTGATGTGGGCAGAGCTGCCTTGACCTTGAAGCAGTGGTGCCTGAGCCAGGAGTGATTTTCCAGCTGGTTGCCCTTGGCTGCTCCAGTCAGGGCTGGAGCTGACTGCCCTGCTGTGGGAAGTGCCAGGCTCATGCCTGCCTGCTGCCTGGAGAGCGTCAGCACAGAAATAATCAGGGAGGGAAAATCCAGCGTGGGGAGGAGAGGAAGGACAGCAGCACACGGCCTCTGTTCTGGTGAGATGGAGAGAAAACCCAGCATTCAAATACTTCAGCAATTAATTGGGAGTGTGACAGGAAACATGCACTGACTGTAAAGCACTGCTGTGTCTGCAAGCACAGATATGTGAGGGAGGGCACAGCACTGGGGATGGGAGGCTTTCCTGGCATTCCTTCACACTCTGGGGTTTTTTTTCTGCAACACTGACCTGCCTTAAGGGAGCTCAGCTGCCCCTCCTTGTGCTCCCTACCTGCCCTGCAGAGCCCAGAGCATCCTGTGGGCTCTGCCCAGCCCTCAGGGCACTGGCACCTGCTGCCCTCACACCCCATCCCTCTGATGCCTTTTGGGGACTACATAAAAGCACAGGCCAGGCAAAATTCAGGCCATAAAAAGCAGTTTATTTACTGAAGGGCCTTCAGGGACATTTCAGGCAGACAAAGACCCCCTGGGGCTGCACCCAAAAAATGGACTCACAGGTTTTCATGCTCTTATAAGTTTGGGCCATTTGCATGTTGGGGATTCATCTTCCAATTATAGCTTCAGGTAATGAAGTAATTTACCCCAGATTTGCTCCCCCCAACTCACTTTTCTCATTTAAATTTCTTAGGGGCTGAGGCAGTGAGGTGTCCTTGATTGCCAGGCCTGGAGAGGAATTGTTGTGTCTGCCCAAAATGGGAAAGCAGCAGCTCACACTGTGGTTGGAGTTTGGAGTTATACACTAAAGAACTGCAGGATTACAAATAGATGAAAAATATAAAAGCTGAAATCCTAAGGCATCACCTCCCAAGGGCAACTTCTGTCCTCCAGGGCGGAGGCACATGGCACAGAAAGAGCAAGTAAAGTTATTTGGGATGTTTGGGGCAGAACAAATGGGTGGGTGAGGCCTCAGTGCCCCCTTTCCCTGCATCCCTGCCCCACTCCCCAGTGAGGGGACACAGGGACACAGGACAGGGAGGGTGTGAGTGCTGCAGAGAGGCTCCTGTGTCTGCTGAGCTCCCTGTGGGACCCATGTCTCTAAGAATAAGTGTCTGTGTCTCCATGGCCTCCGGAAAGCCAATCAACAGCACTCGTTAGCTGCCATTTGGGCTCCCAGTGTCTCCAGCCTATAATTCAGTGGCTTGCACGCATTAATTGTCAAGCTTGGAGTGCTACAAAGAAGCCCAGCCTGGCTTTCTTGTGGTTTGCACTGGCGCCTTGCAGCACAGCTCTCCATCCTTCAGCTCAGGGACTTGGCACAGCAGCCTGGGCCCAGGGCTCTGCTCTCTGAGCTGCATCCCTGCTCCACGCTCTGCTTCCAGACAGCTGCGCTGCCCCTGGGCTGCCCAGGGGCTCTTCTCATCCTCCTCACCCCTTCCTCACCCTCCTCACCCCTTCCTCATCCTCTTCTACCCTTTCTCACCCTCCTCTACCCTTTCTTACCTTCCTCACCCCTTCCTCATCCTCCTCACCCCTTCCTTACCCTCTTCTACCCTTTCTACCCTTCCTCACTCCTTTCTCACCCTCCTCTACCTTTTCTCACCCTTCCAAGCAGATCTGCAGGGATTCATCCGCAAGCAGGTCCCCAACCCAAGTCCATCTGCAGGGATTCATCCTCACCCCCAGGCCCCTTTACTAGGGAAGAAAATAAAAGGATAAAATAAACACTGCAGTGAACTAAACCAACACTGCCAGAGTCAGAACCCAACCTGACACCCTGTGGGTCAGGGTGCTGGCAGCAGTCCCATTGGAATTGTGGCTCAGCCCTCCTGCAGTGTCAGGGCTGGTTCTGCTGGAGCAGGGATCCTGGAGAAAGGTGCAGTCTCTGCCTCTGAAGATCCAGGGGAAGAGGCAGCTGCTGTTCCTCTGGGAAATCCAGTGCAGAAGCCGTGCTGGTGTTCCAGAATCTCCAGATTCTATCCGGGTAGGAATGCTTGGCTCCTCCCTCTGGGCTCACATCTCCCAATGGGATGCTGCAGTTCTTATCAGCCATGCAGGGACATTCAATGGCTGTTATCAGCAGGTGTCTCCCAGAGGGAGGAGTGGGTGTGGAAGAGATAAGGAAAACTGCCCATGAACAGGAGACAACTGCCATGCAGATGGCAAATAGATACAACAAAACACATCTTGCCCTGCAGTCTGGGACACCCTGCCAGTCTCCCAGCCATGGCTGTGTCCTTGCAGGTCATGCCAAGCCCAGAGAGAGCAAACATCTGCCCACAGTGAGGGTCTGCAGCTGTGGGGGCATGTCCAGAATCTCCTGTCACTCTGTAGGCACAGAGGCACATGTTAATTCACATGAGTGAATTAACAAAGCATTTGAGTTCTTTGTTCTTTAGCCTTTTCAAAGGGCACTGAGACATTCAAGCCCTGCCCCAAGAGCTTGGGTGCAGCCTGGAGCAGGGCCCAGAGAGTGCTGGGGGTGGATTTGGGTTGTTCCAACAGCAGCCCCACAGTTCCTCAGGTGGGGAATTCCTCAGGCATGGTCTGAGCTCTGGAAACACCCAGAGGGTTTGGAGCCAGCCCAGGGCTCTGCCTGTCACTCCAATCCCTCCCCTTCTCACCATCCTCTGAGGCCTCTGGCCATGAGAAGAGCAAAGCCTGGAGAAGAGGAGCTTGGGGGGGGACCTTCCTGTTCTCTACAATAAAAGGAGGGTCTAGCTGGGGGATGTCAGGCTCTGCTCCCAGGAAACAGGGATGGGACAAGAGGGAATGGCCTCAAGCTGTGCCAGGGGAGGTTTAGGTTGGATATTAGGAAAGAATTTCTTCACTGAAAGGGCTGTCATTCCCTGGCACAGCTGCCCAAAGCAGTGGTGGAGTCCCCACCCCTGGAGGGATTCTGAAAGATGTGGAGATGTGCTTGGGGCCATGGTGCAGTCGTCAGCGTTAGGGAAATATTTGGATCTGATGATCTTGGACATCTCTTCCAACCCAAACAATTCCATGGTTCTGTGTTTCTATAAGAAAATGGTGCAACTTGCAGTAAAACCCCCTGAGATGACACCTGGCTTTTTGGGGCTCTCAAAGGGATCCATTTGTATCCTTGCTCCTTCCCATGTGCATTCCTTGTGTTCACTGGTGCTGAATTTAACCTGCAGCTGTACTTGCCAGCAGCTCCTGCCTGGGTTCATTCTACACACCCCAGCAGCTCTGTGATCTCTGCCCAGCCAGGTTTCCCCACGAGGAGTGGGAGAGCAGCGCACCCAAGGCACAGCTCACCCCATCCTCAGGCAGGGCAGCTGTGCCACCCCAGGGGCTGAGGGGTCGTGACCAGCTCAAGCAGAGGCTGCTCTGGCTGAGGGAAGGGGCTGGCAGCACCTCCTCCTCCTCCTCCTCTGTGAGCAAGGCACGAGGCTCGGGTGGGAGTGATGGGAGCACAAGTGCTGCAGTGCTGGGAGCAGATTTCCAGCTTTGTGTGCTGAAAACTCACTCTAATAGACTGATATTGCAAATCCCCAAACCCTGGACTCCCCATGAGCACACGCCAGCCCTGCTCTGCTGTCAGAACTCAGCACATCCCTCTGGGTGTCCAGAGCTGCTGGGACCCCATTGGGGGGCTCAGAGACCCTGGCATGCTGCCCAGAACACCTGGGGATTTGATTTTGACCCCTGGAGCAAGTTCCAACTTTGTATGAGGACATGAAAGTCACACAGGTTTGAATGGTGTAATAACAAAATGATCACAGGGTGAAAATGTAGATTTTAGGATTTTTGGTATGGGGGTTATGGGGACAAGATGGAGGAACTTGGGCGTGTCCAGCCTTTCTTCTTCTTCTTCTTGTTCTCCATTTTCTGCAGTGATGTTGGCACTTTGGGATTGGTTTAGAGTAGAAGTGCACTGTCTAACACAGGTGATAGGTTTGGGAATTAAGTGTAAATATGTCACACGTAGTTTGTCGTATAAAAGGACAACACCACCTCAGGGGCGGTCAGAGTGCCTGTGGCTGCCCTGCTGAGCAGATCTTGGCTGGGCAGAAAGAAAATTTTATAGATAAGAATTAATAAACAACCTCAAGACAGAAAAGTGAAGAGTCCAGACTCGTTCTTCAGCCGCGCGGGCCGGAGCAGAGACATCCTGCACATCTCGGGGCAGCAATTAACAACAGCAACCCGAGACTCTGCCTGCCTGGGTCTCCTCCCTGGCCTTCCTCAGGAGGTGCCACCTCTGCCCTCCCCACTCCTGTGGCACCATGGCTCAGTAGTTCAGTGCTTTCACCACTGGGCTCCTCAGACCTCCAGAGCTAAATCCACCTGGTTCTGGTGACTGGCTGCTGCTTGTGATGGATGGTTCAGTTTGAAATGCTTCCCAGATCCCCATCCCCAAAGAGCTGCTCTGGCACTGGGACCTCACACAGCTCCCCCTGTGAACGATGATGCAGATCATTCATCTGTGTGACCTTTTCCTCACCGAGTGTTTCTCTTACATCTTCACCATCTCTTGGCCCTGCAGACTTTTTGGCAGGCTCTTTGCTTCTGATGTATTTGAAAAAGCTTTTATTACCAGCTTTTACACCATTAGCAAGCTGCTCCTCCAAGTCGTTCCTGGCAGGATCTGCCAGGCTTTAATTTTTAGCTCACTTGCCTTTGTGCCACCCCATTATGTGCACATGGAGAGGGGGCTGGTCCCAGCTAAACCTCCTGGGCCTTCTCTCTCCCCTCATCCCTGAACCACTGGTGCTCCTGGAGTAAAAAAACATGGATGAAACCTTTTTATTCTGTTGCAACATTTCGTGCCTTTCTTAAAGATTCCATTTCTGGAATCAGGTAAATCCCTGGAAAATTCAGGGAAAATCTGGAATCCCTGGAAAATTTAGCTTCTGTTGTCACTTTTTCCCAGGTCAGAAACAAGGGAACAGGGAGAGATGAAAGGTGAGTGTAACAGGAGCTGCCTGGAAGCTGCTGTGGGGAGCTGATGTGGGGAGCTGGGGATGCTCATGGATGGGGATCAGAGATCAGCAGGACCCAGCAGTGGAGGTGCCTGACAGAGGAGATGGGATGTGCTATGGGGTCACAGGAGCTTGTGCTGGGATGTGGCTGAAGGCTTGGGCCTGCCAGGGCCTTTATGTAACATACAGCCTTGGGCTGGCAGCAGAAATGTCTTGTAATGCAGTAATTTACCCCAAATTTGCTCCCCCCAACACACTTTTCTCATTTACTTTTCTCAGGCCCTGAGACAGTGAGGTGTCCTCGATTCCCAGGCCTAGATGGGAATTGTGTCTGACCAAAATGGGAAAGCAGCAGTTAGCACTGTATATTGGAGCTTAGAGTTCTACACCAAAGAATTGCAGGGTTACAAATATATGAAAAATATAAAAGCTAAAATCCTAAGGCATCAGCTTTGGGATGGAAACGTGCCCCATGCTCAGAGCCACCTGCTCCTGACTGGTGCTGGGGCCTCCTGGGACTGGAAGCCCAGCACTGCTGGCAGCTTCTCCTGGTTCTTGTGGTAAATTCAGTGCTCATAAATCCCTGGGGCTGTGGTTAAACCTCCATGGTGTTATTTAGATGCATGTCAGGGGTTCACAGGGACATATCCAGGAGGATGAAGGCTTTACCTCAGTGCTCTCCAAGGGGAGCTGCTGATTGTGGGCAGTGTTGTGAGCATTCTTCATCTGGACAATTGAAATAAGGGATATTAAATTCCAGAGCTCCTGATCCGTGTGAGGTTAAGTGAACCATCATAAACACACATGTAATTTTTCCTTCCTTAGCCTTTTAGACCAATTTCCTCCATAAAACACCAAATTTTGTCCCCTGACTGATGCAGACTGAAGCCTGCAGAGTAATCTCTCACCTGCTTTGTAACCTCTGGTGAACTTTAACTGTGTCCTTGGTCCTGAAGCAGGTGGTGAATCCCTTACACCCACTTTGTCCATCCCAATCACCCTTCCAATCTTTCCTCCCTTGTACCCTCTGCACTGCAGCTCTCTGGGGCTCCCAGGGTTGAGGTGGGCACACCTGGAGCTGCTCTCTGGGATCTGCTGCTCTGTGTCCTTTGATACTGAACATTCTGCTCCAACTTTGGCTGCCAGCTCCCAGGGAGCAGGAAATTAATGGATGAACAGGATATTCCCAGGAGGAGAACGAGATGAGCCTTCAGCATCCTCCTCCTGCCTTTTCCCAGCTTGCTTCCCCACCTCCTGCTGCTCAGCAGCTTTGGGTGAGATCCCAGAGCCCCAATCCCTTCCCACCATCTGTCCCTTCCCTGGCTCGGGGAACCAGCACGTGCAGGGCTGGAGAGGAGGGGGTGGCATGGGGGGATTTGGGACAGGACTCCCACCACAGCAGGACCCCCACCTTGGTCTCAGGCTGAGCCCTGCTCGGCCCAGCAGGGAGAGCCAGGATCTGCAGGGCTGGAGGTGCCCAGGTGTTGAAGATTGCAATGCAAGATGTATTCCATTACCATCTGTATGGCAGATTATCTTTGTCAAGTGGGCAGTTTGCCTTATCTCTCTCTGAGTGACCACAGTCACACCTCCCTCGGGAGGGGACACCTGCTGATAACAGCCATTGAATGTCCCTGCATGGCTGATAAGAACTGCAGCATCCCACTGGGAGATGTGAGCCCAGAGGGAGGAGCCAAGCATTCCTACCCGGATAGAATCTGGAGATTCTGGAACACCAGCACGGCTTCTGCACTGGATTTCCCAGAGGAACAGCAGCTGCCTCTTCCACTGGATCTTCAGAGGCAGAGACTGCACCTTTCTCCAGGATCCCTGCTCCAGCAGAACCACCCCTGACACTGCAGGGGGGCTGAGCCACAATTCCAATGGGACTGCTGCCAGCACCCTGACCCACAGGGTGTCAGGTTGGGTTCTGACTCTGGCAGGGTTGTTCTAGTGTACTGTGTTGTTTATTTTATCTTTTTTTTCTTTCCCTATTAAAGAACTGTTATTTCCTGCTCCCATATTTGTTGCCTGAGAGCCCCTTAATTTAAAATTTATAGCAATTTGGAGGGGTGGGGAGGGTTTACATTCTCCATTTCAGGAGAGGCTCCTGCCTTCCTCAGCAAACTCCTGTCTTTCCAAACCAAGACGCCAGGTCTCCCCCAGCTCCAAGAGCCCTCCAAGGGAGAAGCAGGGGAGCTTAGCAGCCCCCACAGCCCAGCAGCAGCAGGAGAGGTCGGGGTTCAGCCCAAAACCAGCTCCAAGATCTGTGTTGAGATCTCCCTAGGAGAGAACACATGACCTTGAACATTTCAGTTTGATCTGAGGTGAGAAACAGCACCTGAGCCAGCAGCAGGGTGAGCCTCCCCTGGGAAGACAGGTGTAGAATTAACTCTCACCTTGCTGCCAGGTGTTCCTGCCTGCTTGGGGTCTGGAGGGTGACAGAGCCCTTAGTTCAGAAAGGAGAACAATTAACAAGAAATAAAATACCAGCGAGCCATGAAAATCACCTGCAAGATAATAAAGAGAAAACAAATCTACCCTTTTTTCATTGAGAGCTCTTCTTAGCTCAGCAGATTTATTGTTGCCTTTTTAAATTTTAACAACTTGCAAGGCCACTGTGCTGGCTCCCATTACATTAAAACTTTTGCTTTTTATTCCCCAATTCGGAGCAGAAGAGAAGCTAAATCACCAGGCAGTGAAAGGTTTGCAGCTGACAGGTGCTGCTGTGAGAGGAAATAGGTTTCTCTTGCAAGGTGTCCCACTGGGCAGCAGGCAGTGAGAGGGGGGCTGCCATCCCCTGCTCGTCAGGGGAGTGGGGGCAGCAGATTCCTGCAGTTTTTGGGGTCCCTGGAGTGAGACCTTGCTGTGAAGATCAGCTCCAGCATTCCCACATCAGACCTGTGCATTTTCCAGGGCACACTCTGGTACTGGGGAGGCAGCTGCTGAGTTCCTGTGGCTCAGGTTTTTTTTTGTTTGTTTTTTTTTTTTTTTTTTTTTTTTTTTTTAGTGTTTTCTCTGTGTGTGGTGAGGTGGTTCTGTGTGAGACAGGAGCAGTGCTCTGTGCTCCCACAGCTGTGGGCTCTGATCCCTCCCAGAGGTGATGAGCAAGGACATCACCAAGGCCTTGGTCCAGCAAGGAGGAGGTGATGGAAGACGTGCTTGGCCACTCCCCTGCCACAAGACACTTCTGCCAAGCTTCATCTGCTAGATGGCCCAGCAAAAATCCTTTCCCTTGAGTGTCTTGCAAGCTTTCCTCACATGCCACTGTTTGGGAAGGACCTGGGTGGCCTCAGAGGAATGCTCATGGTGGTTTCCACATGCTCCAGCGAGCACAGGGCTACGAAATTCCCTCCCTGCTGTGTGACTGCATCACTCTGCTCGTCCCTTTACACCCTCAGTGGTGACCCAGGGCTCCCTGGGCATGTCCAGCATCTTCCTGGGCCTTCAGAAAGCCTAGGTCATGGCAGTGCAGGGAGATGTGTGGGCTGCTGGAGCAGGATGGGCTTTAAGGTCCTTTCTAACCCAATCCACCCAGTGATTCTGCAGTTCAGTGCTCCAAGGGGCTCAGGGCAGCCAGAGCCACCCTGAGGCTGGGAGGCCTGGGCCTTTGTGTTGCTGGCTCTGTGCACTGTGAGTAATTAATGCAATTTGCTGATCCTGGTGGCAATCCAGTGACTTCTTCATTAATGAGGGACAAGGACCTGTCAGTCTATGCCAGTCTTACAAGCAGGAGGCATTAGCTCAGCAGCCTGGGGCTGGTATTGAATTTGCAGGGAACCCCAATGAGGGGAGAGAATGATGGATCTGACTCCATTGATATCAGAAGGGTAATTAATTACTTTATTATACTATATTAGTCTATATTATATTACACTGTGTTACATTACATCTAAACTGAATCTGCCAAGCACTCAGCTCTGCACACACTGCACAGAATCTCGTGACTGTCACCCAACAGTCCTGACACACACACACACACACACACACACACCTGGCCCTGACAGGCCAAGGAACCAAAACACCATCACTGTGGGTAAAAAAACTCCATATTGCATTCTACTTTGGCACAAACACAGGCACAGCAAATGAGATAAGAATATTCTTGGGAAGAATTGTGCCTTGCTTTTCTCTGTGAAGAGAAATGTGGGGCTACACACCTGGCCCTGACAGGCCAAGGAACCAAAACACCATCACTGTGTGGAACAATCACTGTGGGTGAACAATCTCCACATTGCATTCTGCTTTTGCACAAACACTGGCACAGCAAATGATAAGAATTGTTTTTCCTTTCTCTGAGGTTCTGAGAATGTGAAGCCCAGAAATATCCTTGGGAAGAGATGTGCCTTGCTTTTCTCTGTGAAATGTGGGGCTGCAGGCTGGCAGTGTCTGCACACACACAGGCGGCTGGCAGTGCTGTGCCCCCCAAGCCTGCCCTTGGGGCTGCCTCTCCTCCATCTGAGCAGGACACCCTGTTCCTGCCAGCTCTTTGCTTTGCAGGCCAGTCAGAGGTGTCCAAAGCAAGCAGAGATGTTCTCACATCTGGCACCAACAAGGCTGATTCCTGTGAGATTTTATTTGGCGAGGAGTCAGGGGAAACTCCTAATGGGTCAGGTTCTCCATCCTCCTACACCCCCCACACTTCTCCCATGTGCCAGACACCAGTGGGCACCCTGGCACTGCCTTATCCTCCTCCAGGCTCTCCTCTCCTTCCCCATAACCAATATTGCAATGCAAGCTGTTTTCAATTACCATCTGTATGGCAGATTATCTTTGTCAAGTGGGCAGTTTGCCTTATCTTTCTCTTTGAGTGACCACAGTCACACCTCCTTCGGGAGGGGACACCTGCTGATAACAGCCATTGAATGTCCCTGCATGGCTGATAAGAACTGCAGCATCCCATTGGGAGATGTGAGCCCAGAGGGAGGAGCCAAGCATTCCTACCCGGATAGAATCTGGAGATTCTGGAACACCAGCACGGCTTCTGCACTGGATTTCCCAGAGGAACAGCAGCTGCCTCTGCCCCTGGATCTTCAGAGGCAGAGACTGCACCTTTCTCCAGGATCCCTGCTCCAGCAGAACCACCCCTGACACTGCAGGGGGGCTGAGCCACAATTCCAATGGGACTGCTGCCAGCACCCTGACCCACAGGGTGTCAGGTTGGGTTCTGACTCTGGCAGGGTTGTTCTAGTGTACTGTGTTGTTTATTTTATCTTTTTTTTCTTTCCCTATTAAAGAACTGTTATTTCCTGCTCCCATATTTGTTGCCTGAGAGCCCCTTAATTTAAAATGTATAGCAATTTGGAGGGGTGGGGAGGGTTTACATTCTCCATTTCAGGAGAGGCTCCTGCCTTCCTCAGCAGACTCCTGTCTTTCCAAACCAAGACATCAACATGAAGCCAAACAGCTCCAGGGCCCATCTGTGGGCTCTGCTGAGCAGTGTTCAGAGCCAGCCCTTCTTTCCTTACAAAGTAAGGATATTTCAGCAGGAAAACAGGTTCTCCTGACCTGGCAGAACTAGTGGCCCCAGTCCTGCAGGTGTCTTCAGTCTGGCATTACCCACATGCCACAGGGAGCTGCCAGCAGCAGCCAGGGGTGATGCCCGGGCTTTGGGTTTCGTCAGGGTGGAAAGGGAAGCGAGATGGCACAGGCAGGGCTTGTGCAACCACGGGGAGTTACTCATGGTCACAGGCAGCACCAAGAACCTGCTTTTCATGAGCAACTCGACTTGCTAATGAGGCCTGAATCTGGGTCAGGCATTTCTCACACTGGGGATGGGTGGACATGGGCACCTGGGCACCTGGAGACAGGGCAGAGCACTTGGAGAACAGTGCAGAACACTCAGGAACCTGCAGACAGGGCAGAGCACGTGGGCACCTGGAAAACAGGGCAGAGCAACTGGAGACACAGGGGCAGAACACTCAGGAACCTGTAGAGATGGGCAGAGCACCTGGAGATGAAGGCAGAGCACCTGGGCACCTGGAGACAGGGCAGAGCACCTGGGGATGGGGCAGAGAACCCAGATCATCTGTGGCTGCCACAGCCACGGGTGAATTTCTGCAAGGAGCTTTTGGCTCCTGCCTCCTGCCAGTTTCAGCAGGCTGGGGTGTGTGTGTCTCTGCTGCTGCTGTGAATCTGGCTCTGGATCATCACAGAAACTTGGCTTTCAGCTGCAGGTGTCTGATGGGGACAAGTCCCTTCAGGCCCTGGCTCCTCCTGACGACCACGGCCGCCTCTCCCCTGGGAGCAAAGCAAAGTTGCTTTGGAGATGATGCATTATTTTCTTTAACACAGATCAGCCAGACTGGGTGCTGCCCTTCCCGAGGTCATCCTGGGGTGGGGAAGAGGCTGACACCAGCAAGACCATGCCAAGAGCAGGTCCTGCCCCAGGAGAAGGGAGCTGACACCTCTGAGGTGGCTGCCTGGGTCACTCCAGTGCTTGTCCAACCCTGCCAGGGTTAGAAATCATTCCCTGACACCTCCAGATGGCTGCTTTCCACAAGTTCCTGCCATGCTGGGGAGATGCTCCAGCACCCAGATTTGCTGAATGCCCAGTGCTGCACCGTGGGGCAAACAGGAGGCTCCTGTGCAGGATATGGGTTGGGTGTTTCTTCCAGTGTCACTCTGTTCTTTGGCCAAAATTTCCAAGACTGGACCCAGCAGCCTGTTTCATTTGTATGCATTCCTGAGCTCTGGATGTGAACATAAAAATGGTGCAGCAAACAGGTTAAAGCCCAGGCAAGTGGCAATCAGATTTTACATCCATGTGCCAGCTGGGATGCCCTCACCTGACTGCAGGTTACCCTTGCCTTGCAGTCCTTTAATTCCCTGATCCAAGCAGCCCAGTCCATGGAAATCAATGTAAACAAGACTCCTGTGGTTCTGCCTCTCACCATCAGCAGCCCTTGAGTCAGATGCTCCAAAAACTGCTCTCAGCCATTTATTTATTTTTTAAAACGAATCCAGCCTAGAGCAGGATTACATGGATTAGCAGCTGAGCATTCCCCTGCCTGCAGAACATGCCCAGCCAGACGGAGCCACGCTGACAGGAATCCTGTCCTGCAAATGTGACGAGGATTTCCGTGCCCTCCTGGCTGCTGCCATCTGAGCCCATCTGCTTGGCTGATCCAGCCCTGGCCAGGAGTGCCAGCCTGGGGCAGGGCTGCCCCAAGCCTCTGCTGATGGAGCAGAGAGGGAAACTCCCTGGGGCAGGGCGCAGGGGGTGAGGGCTCTGGAAAGCAGCTGGAGCCTGCACTGCTCCAGGATGTGGCCTTTGTTAGCAGGGAGCTGAAAGCCCTGCAGGTTTGGGGTGGGGGATGAAGCAGGGAGATGCCAGGACAAATCCAGGGCAGGAGTGATGGACTGGGCTACAAAATTCGTGGGAATGTGGGTACAAATTTGGGCTATAGAATTGCTGTGTAAAATTGGGCTGCACAATCTGGGTACAAAATTGGGCTAGGAAATTTCTATGTAAAATTGGGCTACAAAATGTGGGTACAAAATTGGGCTATAAAATTTCTATGTAAAAGTGGGTTACAAAATCTGGGTACAAAATTGGGCTACGAAATCTGGGTACAGAATTGGGCTATAAAATTGCTATGTAAAATTGGGCTACAAAACTGGGCTATGAAATCTGGATACAAAATTGGGCTATAAAGGTGTTATATGAAATTGGGCTACAAAATCTGGGTACAGAAGTGGGCTATAAAGTTTCTATATAAAATTGGGCTTCAACATTGGGCTACAAAATCTGGGTACAGAATTGGGCTATAAAATTGCTATGTAAAATTGGGCTACAAAATTTCTATATAAAATTTGGCCACAAAATTGGGCTACAAAATCTGGGTACAGAATTGGGCTATAAAATTGCTATGTAAAATTGGGCTACAAAATTTCTATATAAAATTTGGCTACAAAATTGGGCTACAAAATCTGGGTACAGAATTGGGCTATAGAATTGCTGTATAAAATTGGGCTACAAAATCTATATAAAATTTGGCTATAAAATTGGGCTATAAAATCTGGGTACAGAACTGGGCTATAGAATTGCTGTATAAAATTGGCTACAAAATTGGGTATAAAATTGGGCTATAAAATTGCTATATAAAATTTGGCTACTAAATCTGGGTACAAATTGGACTATAAATTTCTATATAAAATTTGGCTACAAAATTGGCTACAAATTTCTATGTAAAATTGGGCTACAAAACTGGGCCACTAAATCTGGGTACAAAATTGAGCTACAGAATTCTATGTACAAATTTGGCTACAAAATCTGGCTACAAAATTTGGCTACAAAATTGGACTACAGAGTTTCTATATAAAATTTGGGTACAAAATTGGGCTATAGAATTGCTATGGAAAATTGGGCTACAAAATTGGGCTACGAAATCTGGGTACAAAATTGGGCTATAAAATTGCTATATAAAATTGGGCTATGAAACCTTCCTACAAAATCTGGGTTTCCTACAAAAATTGGGCTATGAAATTTCTACATAAAATTGGGGTACAAAATCTGGGTACAGAATTGGGCTACAAAATCTGGGTACAGAATTGGGATATAGAATTGCTATGTAAAATTTGGGTACAAAATTGGCCTATTGCTATGTAAAATTGGGCTATATAAAATTGCTATATAAAATTTGGCTACAAAATCGGGCTACCAAAACCACACTGGTGTTTTTCCAGGCCTCAGAAGACACCTGAGCACCTTGTGTGGGACCATCCCCAGGACATGGTGTCCCACATGAGGGGATGGGTAGGAGACCCTCCCATGCACACAGGAAAACCCCAGTGGCTCCTCATGGAGGGACCCAGCCCAGCTGCTGTGGGTACAACCCAGTGAGAACCAAGAGAATTCTCCATCCTGAGCAGCCTGGAGGGCTGGGCTGGCTCTGAGCCCCACAGAACAGGAGCTGGAGCCCTCCTCATGCTGACCCCAAGCTGGGTGACCCCCAGAAAGGACTCTGGAAAGGACCTGTCATCCAACCAGGTTTGGGGGTGTGTGATTCTGGGGGCACAGCAGTGAGTGCTGTGGTTCCTGGTGGTGCTGGGAGCGCCTCACTGAGCTGGGCAGCTGGGCAGAGCAGGGTGGGCACACAGGGCAGGGCAGGGTGGGCAGGGCAGGTGAGCATACAGGGCAGGGTGGGCACACAGGGCAGGGTGGGGTGGGCAGGGCAGGTGGGCAGGACAGGGTGGGCACACAGGGTAGGGTGGGGTGGGCACACAGGGCAGGGTGGGCACACAGGACAGGGTGGGCACACAGGGTAGGACAGGGTGGGCAGACAAGGCAGGGTGGGCACACAGGACAGGGTGGGCACACAGGACAGGACAGGTTGGGCACACAGGACAGGGTGGGCACACAGGACAGGGTGGGCACACAGAGCAGGGCAGGGTGGGCACACAAGGCAGGGTGGGCACACAGAGCAGGACAGGTTGGGCACACAGGACAGGGTGGGCACATGGAGCAGGCAGGGTGGGCACACAGAGTAGGACAGGGTGGGCACACAGGGCAGGGTGGGCACACAGGGCAGGGTGGGTACACAGAGCAGGACAGGGTGGGCACACAGGACAGGGTGGGCACACAGGACACGGTGGGTACACAGGGCAGGACAGGGTGGGTACACAGGACAGGGTGGGCACACAGAGCAGGGTGGGCACATGGAGCAGGACAGGGTGGGCACACAGAGCAGGACAGGGTGGGCACACAGGGCAGGGTGGGCACACAGGGCAGGGTGGGCACACAGAGCAGGACAGGGTGGGCACACAGGGCAGGGTGGGCACACAGGCAGCAAGTCTGCTGCCTTCTGCTGTTCCCTGGGCACACAGGGCAGGACAGGCAGTGTGTGTGCACAGAGAGGGAGAAGCTCTTGGGAAGAACCTTCCCCTTCCTCCACCTTTGCTCCCAGGGTGATGCTGAGCACTAGGAAACACTTGCACTTAATAAAAAAGAAATAGAAATCAGTAAGTGGCAGAGCAGGCTGTCCTGTGGCCCTCTGTCCCTGCTGTGGGGAGCTGCCTGGATCCCACAGCTCTGCCAGTGCCAGCTCCCTCTGCTCCCTGCCTGTGCCTGCCCGCCTGGCACAGGGACCCTGGCAAAGCGGGGAGGTGCCCAGCCCCAGCCTCGTGCCAGGGAAGCCCGTTTGGCTAAACACGTTTTCACTGACACCTTTTTTTTTTAAATTTTTTTCCCCTTCAGTGGAATCCTTCCAGCGATTTTTCAATTGCTCTGTGCCAGTGGAGTGCAGCCAGCTCCCTGCCCGCTCCTGGCTGGGAGCAGACAGCTGGCTGCTGCCCTGAGCTGGCCTGCCAGGCGCTGTGCCAGCCGGGCAGGACGTGTGTCCCAGCTCCCAGCATGGCCAGTGGGTGCCAGGCAGCTGCACAGCCCTGGCATCACTGCCAGCTCTGCCCCGGGACAGGCTCTGCTCTGCCCAGGGAACAGCAGGGTCTGACCCCCACCCTCATCTGCAGCTGCCCCGGGTCCCCTCTGTGAGCCCAGAGGCCAAGAGATGGCTGTGCCAGGCTGGGCAGGGGCTGGGCACCACTGATCCAGTGGGCAGGACTACTCTGCATCCCTCTGCCCACTCATCCACACCCAGCACTGCCCTGCAGCCCTGGGTCTCTCTGCCTGGAGCTTCCCAGGACCTGTCCCTGGGGTTAAAGACTCGTTTTCTAGAGGAAGATGGAGCAGAGGCGAGAAGAGCAGAGCTGCATGGAGGAAGGCAGAAATAACTCTGGCATGTTTGATGGTTTCCCCTGTCAGCACAGAGCTGGGGCTTCCTGCCTTGCTCAGGCCAAGAGTGACACAGGATCCTTGTGCCTGGCTCAGCACAGGGGTGGAATAGAACTGGACAGAAAAAATGGAACATCCTGAGCTGGAAGGGACCCACAGGATCATCCAGCCCAGCCCCTGACCCTGCCCAGACCCCCAACAGCCCCACCCTGGCCATCCCTGCAGCGCTGCCCAAATTTCTCCCCCATCCTTCATCTCCCCCATCCCTCACTCTCACAGAATCATGGAATGTGCTGAGCTGGAAGGGACCCACAGGGATGATCAATCCCAAAGCCAAACCCTGCCCAGAGCCCCCAGCAACCCCACCCTGGCCATCCCTGGAGCTCTGGCAGCCTCGGGGCCGTGCCCATTCCCTGGGCAGCCTGGGCAGTGCCAGCACCCTCTGGGGGAAGAACCTTGCCCCGATCCCCAGCCTGGCCCAGCTCCAGCTCAGGTTCTATCAAGGTTTGGACATGCAGGATTTGTGATTCACTGGGAAGCACAAGGAAAAGAAAGTGTTGAACAGCTTTGTCATTCCAGACACATCACTCCTCCTCCACTGAACCAGGCAGGAGTGCGTGCTGATAATCTGGGATCTCGTAATTAAATACCCTGCAGCCTGAATATGGATAAGAAGGCACAGTTATGGTTTTGTGGACTGTGTCACTTGTGGCATTTCTGTGGGTTGGAGTTGCTTTGCTCTGCAACTTAAGTGCTCGTGTAGCTGCTGCATGTGGCACGCTATCAATCATGGGTGTGAAAAATCCCCCAAGCCACCAGAAAATGGAAACAATCTCGAATGCTCCTGAAGTGAGAGCGCAAAGCCATTCCCAAGACATTCCTTCAACAGTGAAATGGCTTTTTAAGGAATTCAGACAGAAGATATAATAAAGGGAAAACTATACAGAGAGAGAGAATACCACCCCACCTGCAGCAGCACAGTACGACAGGAAAATTGAGGGTGGAGGACTCTGAAGGTCTCTTGTTCAGCCTTCTGCTCCAAGCAGGATCAGAGCAGGCAGCTCAGGGATTTTTTCCCATGATCAGTCAGGTCCTGAAGGCCTCCAAGGACAGAGGCTGCACAGCCTCTCTGGGCAACGTGCTGCCAGGTTTGACCTTCCCCACGGTGAAATATTCCCACCATATCCAGGCCAAAGTTGTCCTGGCTCATCTCTGCTGCCTTCGTCCTCCTGGATGGACAGCTGTGGAGGTCCCCAGTCCGAGCAAACCTCATTGCCTCAGCCTCTCCACACAGTGGAACATACTCCAGCCCACGTGGCCTCCTCTGGATCCCTCTGCTCTGCTGAAAGCCCCAGACCCAGCTGAGGCATCCAGCTGTATCAATGAGTGTGAGTGGAGGGAGGTTTGAACTCTGCTCAGCACCCCCAGCCCCGTGCTCTGGCTCTGCAGGAGTGGCCTCTCACCATGTGCAGGCAAGGACGTGGCCACAGAGAGCCAAAAGGGAGATCCTGAGGGCAGCTGATGGAAATCCTGGCAGGAGAGAGCCAAAAGCACTGTCCTGGAGGCTGGATGGACAGAGCAGCAACCAAAGGCATCAATGCCACTTCCAGAGGAGGTGACAGCTTTCTTAGAGCTCCTCCTGAGGGGCATTGGAGGGGCAGCTCCCATCTCTGCTCTGGGCCAGGGACAGCAGCCAGGGCACGGCTGGAGCTGGGCCAGGGCAGCTCAGGCTGAGCTCAGGGCAAGGTTCTTCCCCCAGAGGATGCTGGCACTGCCCAGGCTGCCCAGGGAATGGGCACGGCCCCGAGGCTGCCAGAGCTCCAGGGATGGCCAGGGTGGGGTTGCTGGGGGCTCTGGGCAGGGTTTGGCTTTGGGATTGATCATCCCTGTGGGTCCCTTCCAGCTCAGCACATTCCATGATTCTGTGAGAGTGAGGGATGGGGGAGATGAAGGATGGGGGAGAAATTTGGGCAGCGCTGCAGGGATGGCCAGGGTGGGGCTGTTGGGGGGTTCCAGGAGCTGGATCAATGATCTCTGTGGATATTCCAGCTCAGGATGCCCAGGGTGGGGGTGTTGGGGGATCTGGGCAGGGTTTGAGGTTGCAATCCATGATCCCTGTGGGTCCTCTCCACCTCAGGCTGTTCTCTGACAGCCCAGGGAGATCATTTGTCCTCTCTGGGACAGCACCAAAACCACAGCACCTGCCACCCCCCTGCAAAAACGCCCTGGGGAAGTGTGAGGAGGCAGCAGCACGCAGGGTGGAGATGTCAGTGTGGGGAAATCAGCTTGGCTGCAGCTGCTCTGTGGCAGGGAAAGTGCAGCACCACCCTCCCGTCCCCGGGCACGGGGCCAGTACCTCCCGGCAGGAACAGGCAGCTCCCAGCGCAGGCTGGGGGTGTTTATGGGAGACACTGCTGAAACACTGCTGGAAGGGCTGCTTGAAGGGCTTCCCAAGCCTTCTGTGCCTCCTCAGAGGTGTCTGGCACCACTGACATTGCGCCCAAGGGCTGTGCCCGCGGTGGTGGCCGGGGACACAAAGCGCAGTGAAAGCTTTGGGCAGAGCTTGCTCCATGGTCCTGCCAGGACTCTGCCTGCAGCAGCTGAAAGGGATGGGCCAGGGGGTCACTGAACAGCCTTTGTCATCAATTTAGGGCTAATTTAGAGATAATTTAGTGCTGAGATTTCAGCAGCAGCTGTAGGGGGTGTCCCCTTGCCCCCGCCTTGCTGTGCCACGGCTGCTATGGGAGCCCCAGTGCCAATGTCCCCCTGAAGCAGCACAAACTGGGCTCTGCTGAGCCTGGCAGCAACAGCCCTGGCAGTCTGATGGCCCCTGTGCTTGGGGGGTCTGTGCAGAGCTCTGCAGGGTGGAGTTCTGGGGAAGGTGAAACAGGAAAGCCTTATAAATATGATTGCCTGGCAAAAGATTTTGAGAATATGGAAACTCTAAGCGAGATTGAAATGAAAGCAAGCTTTGAGATCCCTCAGTTACTGAACAACTGGAAAACAATGGCATGGCCAGCTGAAGGTAATCCCCTTTTGATCAAACAACACCCTCTGCTTGCAGACAGGCCCAAGGCTCAGAGCAGACCCTGCCAGCTTGGCAGAAGGGGCCCAAAGAGGAGTTTTTAGGGTTTAAAATGTAACCCAGTGTGGTAATGTAATGATTCTTATAGGCTGTATGTAAATGCTGTAGGATTTGTGTGTTGTACTAGATTGGTTAGTGAGAATCAGAATATTCAGCACAGAAGAAGATTTATTGTATTGTAACGGGAACCTCAGGCTCTTACCCCTCTTTCTCACCCTCTCATCCTCTCTGCCCCTCTCTTCTCTCAGCCTGCTCTGAGCTGTGGCTGGCAGCTCCCAGCAGGGCCCTGCACCCAGGCCCTTTGCAATAAACCACAAGTTCCTGACCTGGCTGCAGAGATCTCTGATCTCTATCCATCCCCACGTCCTCCCCCCTGTCTCTCCTACAGTGGAGCACAGTGCAGGGCTGTCACTGTCCCTGCCTGGGGTTTGGATGCCACCTGCAGCAGTACAACCCCTTGGTGCCTTCCTCTGGTGCTCTACACCTGCTGAAGGCCTGTGGATACCTGTGGAGATTCCCTCTGCTCTCCTGCAGAGCCCTCTGAGTGTCTGGAACCCTCAGCCCATGCAGCAGAGGACCTGCAGGACATCTTGCTCACCATTTGGATCCATTTGGTTCCCTGGGATCCCCTGGGAGTGGGGCAGGTCCTGCTGTAGGGACACCACAGAGGTGTGAAATGCAGTGCAAGGGAAGAGGACAGTGCCTGTGGTGTGGGGTTCCTCCTTGGCTGGGCCAGTAACCCCAAATAAGGCGGCACTGCTTCTGTCAGAGCCATCCTATTGTGAGAAATAGGGAAATTAGTGGGTTTTTTGCTTTGCCTTTTGTGAGAGAAACATGGCAGTCCTCAGGTTATGCCAGAGGACATTCAGGTTGGGTATTTGGAGAAGCTTCTCCACTGAAAGAGTGGTCAGGAGCTAGCACTGCTCGACCAGGGTGGAGCCACCATCCCTGGAAGAGCCCAAAACCCCAGCAGACGTCGCCCTTTGTTACATGGTCCAGTGGGCATGGTGGGACTTGCTGGTCTTGGAGGTCTTTTAGAGCCTGAATGATTCTGTGGCTGTCCCCTGACAGGATGAGTGACCTCTTGTCACACTCCAGCAGCTGGGAGCTGAGCCCTGGCTGCTTCCCCTGAGTGAGGACACAGCTCCCCGTTCACAGAGAGGGATTTTCCTGTGGATTCCCATCCTGGAGTTGCCTGACACAAATGAGGGAGCATGTGGGTGTTGGGGTGGAGGCACAGGACGTGCAGGAGTGGTTCAGAGTAGGAGTGGGGACGTTGCCCTGCTGTGGAAAGGCATGGCAAGGTTGGGAATGAGGGGTCTGGCAGGATTTGGGATGTTCCTGTCCTGCTCCTGGTGCTGTGGGGCACAAAGTGCTCTCTTGGAGCCCAGGGACAGGAGGGCTGTGCTTCCAGAGGGGGCTGATTCTGCTTCCAGAGGGAATCCAGGGCAGGATCACCTGCCCAGCAGGGGCTCAGTGCTGCTGGAGAGGGCAGGAAAGGCTGAGGGGGATGCTGGGGCAGGGATTCTGCCATGTGCCTTCCCTGCCAGCTTCCCATCTCAACTGCTGAGCCAGTTCGTCCACAGCAGCCCAGTTCCTCCCTCTATCCTGGGGCAGTGGTGCTGCAGTGTTTAAATCCAGATTTTCCCTGCATAGAAATAATTCATCCCACTCTCCCTGGTGCTTAAAGAGTTCATAAAATCACAGAATCTCAGACTGGCTTGGGTTGAACGGCATCTCCAACCCCCTGTCATGGCAGGGAGACTTTCCAGTAAATCAGGGTGCTCCCAGCCCTGTCCAACCTGGCCTTGGACACTTCCAGGGATGGGACGGCCACAGCTTCTCTGGGCAGCCTGTGCCAGGGCCTCCCCACCCTCACAGGGAGGAATTTCCTCCCAATATGCCATCTAAACCCACTCTGTCAGCTGGAAGGCACTCCCCTGTGTGCTGTCACTCCAGGATGATCCTGACCACCCCAGCAGGGCAGCGACTCCATCACCTCCCACGCCAGGAAGGGTTTCCCCAGGGTTACACCCCTGGAAAGAGCCCCAGGCAGGGCAGGAGGTGGTGGCCATGGCACCCACATTTCCTGGCCCTTGGCTGGAGCCCATAACCCCAGGAAGAGCTGGCCACCAGCCCCGTGCGTGGGAGGAGGGCGGGTGCAGAGAGCAACGCGGGCTCAAATCCAGCAAGGAGGATTCCAGCCCAGTCTGGCTGGAGGCAGCACTTCCCAGAGGCTGGGTCAGGAATCCTGCATCCTCCTGACCCTTCCCTGGGCTGTGAGATGCTCAGGGCACATCTCCACGTGCTGGGGACCCAGCAGAGAGGGTTGCACAGGGCTGATGCATGGGCTGCTGCAGGGGGGAGCGAGGAGAGCTCCAGGGTCCTGCACAAGGGCAGAGCCCACCTTACCATGGTCCCCTGCACGCTCTTGTAAACTGCACCAGGCTTAGGGGAAATGGAGGCAGGCACGAAGGGCTGGGCATGGCAGAAGCTTCCAGAAAAAGCAAAGAGCAGGAGGTGACCTGGCTGTCCCCTCCCCACGAGGCTGTGGGGAGCAGGTGACCACATCCACTGTGTCCCTCTGGGCAGGGTGGGAGCTGTTAGAAACGAGAGCAGGCTCTCTAAATCACTAAAGTGATTTCAGCATTTATTCTAATAAAAGAAAGGCCCAAAGCAGGAGGCCCGGGCTGAGAAGAAGCGTTCCCGTCGAGGATGCTGCAGCGATGGCCCCAATGTTCCAGGGGGAGCAGCACAGCTTCCCTGGGTCAGATGCCCCTTTCTATCCTGTTTTTGTCCCTTTGGATTGGTTTCTGTTGGGATCCTTCATTTGCATGAGGGTTTAAGGCCTCAATTGGCCATTACAGTTCTGTCCAGGCTGGCTCGTGTGCACTTTACTGAGGTGTAATTTCTTATAACTCCCCTTTTAACCCCTTTTACAACACAACAACCAAACTAACAGTACATGCTTAACTATCAACTATTTCACAACAGTTTCTAACCTATTTTTATCAGGACCGAGGGCCGGGCTGTTTGCAAAGCTGTGAGAGGAGCGGAGCTGATGATGCCGAGCAGGGCTCCGGCTCTGAGCCACGCCGGGGCGGGGGCCGGGCTGGCTTTGGGGATGTCCCGGCGAGGATGCTCCGGGGGAGCCGAGCATCTTGGACAGCGCAGAGTTTCCTCCTCCCCGTGGGCAGGGGCCGGGAACGGCACGTTCTGGCTGGCCGCCCTCTCCGGCCGGGTCAGCAGCAGGTCCCCGCTGGCCAGGGAGAGCCGCAGGAATGCTGGAGCGCAGCTCGCATCCCGCGCCGCTCGGCTTCAGCTCGGTTAAAAATATCCTCTGACAAATACCTGCACAAACAAGGGAAAAAAACAAACCTACCTCACCCTTATTTAAAAAAAAAAAGGAAAAAAAAAAAGGAGCTGTAATTTTCCACAGCACTGAGGCACAGTTTTTGGCCTCCCCGTCCTTTGTCGCTGCCCCCTGTGCCGGTGCCTTTGCCGGGGGATGGAGCGGGAGCGTGTCCTGCCCGGCGGGGCGAGGCTCCGGAGGTGGGAGCAGCCGCCCAAAGCTTCCCGGCAGGCTCTGGCACCGGCTGTGCTGAGCTCAGCCTACCCCGCTGCTCCCTCCGGCTCCCCGGGCTCCGGCCGGGCCGGCGCTGCCAGCGCTGGGCACATCATCATCCTCCCTGGGCACCTCAGCTCCTCCCTGGGCACCCCTGGGCACCTCATCATCCTCCCTGGGCACCTCAGCTCCCTCTCTGGGCACCCCTGGGCACCTCATCATCCTCCCTGGGCACCTCAGCTCCCTCTGGGCACCCCATCCTCCTCCCTGGGCATCCCCCTGCCTCCCTGGGCACATCATCATCCTCCCTGGGCACCTCACATCCTGCCCTGGGATTCCCCCTGCCCCCCTGGGCACCTCGCATCCCTCCTTAGGCACCTCATCGTCCTCCCTGGGCACCTTCCTCCCTCCTTGGGCAGCTCATCTCCCTCCCTTCCTAACCTCATTTCCCTCCTTGGGCAGCTCACATCCCTCCTCATCATCCTCCCCTACACCTCACATCCCTGGGCACCTCATCATCCTCCCTGGCACCTGCCCTCCCTCCCACCTCTGCAGGGAGCACCCTGGGAAAGGTGGGCTCCCCTGGGGGGGAGTCCCTGACCCCAGGATGGGGCTTTGGCAGGTGAGGGACGCTCCCTGGCTGAGCTTCCAACCCAGGCGTGCGGTGTGGAAGCAAGAAACGCCTCCAGCAGCACTGCTGCTGCTGCTGCTGAAGCTCTGCAGGGTTCCACAACACTGGCAGAAATGGAGGAGAAGCTCCCAAAGCACCCACTGGGCTGCCCATGCAATGGGGACAAGGAGGGGAAGGAGTGGCTCAGCACGGGGACAGAGGGTGCCCAGGTGGGCATGGGGCACAGGGCTGGGACCAGGCTGGGCACGGGGGTCAGCTCTGTTTGCTGAGCTGGAGGCAGCCCCAGTGGGGACAGTCCCCTCTCTTTGAGCAGGCAGGCATGGGCTGCACACACCAAGGGAGGGGAAGGGCCACAGGGCTGCCCCTGCCGTGGAGAGTGTCCCTGCCATGATGCCCCTGCCACAGTGTCCCTGCAATGGAACCTGTCCCTGCCAGGGTGTCCCTACTGTGGAGAGTGTCCCTGCCATGGAGCTCTTGGGCAGGGAGCATGAGATGAACCTCCAGATCCTTCCTCCCAGCATGAGCTCCTGCTCCCTCCCTTGGAAATGCCATTATTTATCTTCCCCTGTACTTGACACTGGCAATGACACACCTGGAGTGCTGTGCCCAGTTCTGGCCCCTCCATTTGGGAAGGATGTTGAGATGCTTGAGTGCATCCAGAGAAGGGCAACAAAGCTGGTGAGGGGCTTGGAAGACAAACCCTGTGAGGAATGTTTGAAGGAACTGGGGTTGTTCAGCCTGGAGATGAGGAGGCTTAGAGGTGACCTTATTGCTCTCTACAACTCCCTGAAGGGAGGTTGACAACTGGCAGAACCAGAGGACACAGTCTCCAGCTACAGCAGGGAAGGTATAGATTGGGTATTAGGGAAAAATTTTTCACCAAAAGAATAATAAAGTACTGGAATGCTCTTCCCAGGGAGGTGGTGGAATCACCATCTCTGTGTTGTCATCACATTGCAGGGTTCCATATTTTTGTCTCCTTATTGCTAGAGTTTCATACCTCCTTGGTGTTTCTCGTGGGCAGCTCCTCAGAGCACTGACTCTTCCTTCTCCTCACAGTAGCCAGCTAACTCCAGATCCCCTCTCAACCAACCAACCCACTCTTTTATAGCACTCTTCTTCTCATTGGCTCCACCTGTGGCCTGTTAAAGTCAGGCCTGCTCCTAATCTCTAATAATTGGCTCAGCTGCAACTCCTTAGGGGTACAATTACTTTCTATACTACCTTTATTTTCTTATATTCTGGCCCCCTACATCTCTGGATGTGTTTACAAAAAGACTGGACATGGCACTTGGTGCTATAGTTGAAGTGTTAGGGCATAGGTTGGACTCGATGATCCTAGAGGTCTCTTCCAACCTCATCATTCTGTGATTCTGTGATTTATATGAGAAAATATGAAAGCGCCTCCAATCCCTGCTCAGTGACCTTCAAAACCATCCAGCAAATTGTGCTTGGATGCCGAGCGCGGCCAGATGGCCCCTCTCAAACCCTCTGGCCGTGCAGTCGGGGCTGCACTGCTGGCTGAGGCTCCGAGGCAGCCTCGGGACACGCCGGGGCTGAGCTCCGGGCAGGCGGCCACAACGGGGAGGAGCTGCCGGGGCTCGCCTGGGAGGGGCAGGGCCGGCAGCCTGCAGGCTCCGGGGGTGAAAAATGCCTGGTTTATCGTTGGCTTCTCACAAATATTCAAATGAATGTTATACGTGTTGTGTTAGAAAGTGATGTGGTGTTAGTTTTCTGAAGTAGTGTGGGAAATAAAGTTTTATGTTTAATATAATAATTATAATAATATATTTATATATAGTTTTATATATTATATTAATATATATATATTATATATATTATATATATTATATTATATATATTATTATATTATATTATATTATATTATATTATATTATATTATATTATATTATATTATATTATATTATATATATATATATATATTATATATTATATTACAACTATGCTATGTAAGATACTTTTTTTAAAGAAAGGACTCGCAGTGCGATAGCAGCCACAGGACACCTCAATCTTTCAGAGAAAGAGAATTTATTGCCCCGTTATCAGAAGAAATGAACTTTTTCCCACCTCGCTCAGCCCTGAAGACACCTTAGGATTAAGAGGAAGAAGTTGACACTGACCAGACAGAATCCTGTGTTTGAATGGAATTTATGCATCATGTATGTGGTATATGAATATGCAACAGGTTATTGTTTTTAAGGGTTAATCCTCTGTTAATGTGTGTCCTTTTTCGGGTTTATGCTGCCCAGAAGAAGATACCTGGATGTCTGTAACTCTTTGTTTCTGTTGTCTCATATTGTCCTAATCCAAATTATTATTACTCTATTTTTATAACAATTTTATTACTATTAAACTTTTAAAATTTTAAAAAACAAGTGATTGGTGTTTTTCACAGGGGGGTAATTGAATTGGGAAGGGCAGAGTTAAGCAGGGGGGATCCCAAATTGGAGGGGAGAGGGCTGGGTGTGGGCACCTGGGCTGCCAGTGTGTGCCCCACTGGGATGGGTGTGGAGGTGGAAAGTGCTGGAAGAATCTCTGGTGCTGGTGGGGATGGCAGGGAATGGGGCCAGGGCAGTGGGGACTCCTGGAGCCCAGGAGAGCAGAGAGAAAACCAAAATAGAGTCAGGGAAGGGAAGGGAAGGGAAGGGAAGGGAAGGGAAGGGAAGGGAAGGGAAGGGAAGGGAAGGGAAGGGAAGGGAAGGGAAGGGAAGGGAAGGGAAGGGAAGGGAAGGGAAGGGAAGGGAAGGGAAGGGAAGGGAAGGGAAGGGAAGGGAAGGGAAGGGAAGGGGTTAAAAGACCTGTCATAGCTGAGCCTCTCTGGAAACGTGGGAGACAGCTGGAAAAGATTTAAATATCTCTTTGCTGTGTGTCTGGGAGCTGTGGGTGCCAGCAAAGGTAGTCTTATTTCTGATAATATCTGGTCTGACACACTCAATGTGTTTAACAGTTTTCAGCTCACTCAGGCAGATGAGCCTAACTAGGAGGCAACCACGCAGGGATTCCAGGATGCTTCATTAGCATGCAGGCTGGAGAGGAGGCTCTGCCTCTACATGCAAAGGGAGGCTGCAGCTATTGCAGCAGCCGTGCCTGAGGGATCCATCCCCCAAACTCAGAGCTGGCCTGCAGGCATGCTGGGGACCCTGGGGAGATCCATCCCCCAAATTCAGGGCTGACCTGCAGGGATGCTGGGGACCCTGGGGAGATCCATCCCCCAAATTCAGGGCTGACCTGCAGGGATGCTGGGGACCCCAGGGAGATCCATCCCCCAAATTCAAGGCTGACCTGCAGGGATGCTGGGGACCCTGGGGAGATCCATCCCCCAAATTCAGGGCTGACCTGAATGCCACCCTGCAGGGATGCTGGGGACCCTTGGGGGATCCATCCCCCAAATTCAGGGCTGACCTGCAGGAATGCTGGGGACCCCAGGGAGATTCATCCCCCAAATTCAGGGCTGACCTAAATGCCACCCTGCAGGGATGCTGGGGACCCTGTTGCAGTGCCTGGAGGGGTACTGGGGCTGAGGGCCCTTTGTCACCAACCTCCCCAGCACCACCTCCCCCAGGCACTCCTGCTCTCTCACAGCCACCTCCCTTGCCTGTCCTTGGTCAGTGACAGGAACTGGGGGAGGTGGATGATGCTGGTGGCTTTGGCCTCCAGGTCAGCAGCACCAGGAACATGGGACAGCACTTCCATACAGACCTGGGAGGTGGAGGGGGGTCCTGAAGGAGCTCAGCTGCTGATAAATGTTTCCCTAAGGGATTGGCATGGCCCTGCTGGTGACCTGAGTCTCATGCCCTCACCTGTGGGACACCAGTGAGAGGAATCAGCCATGTCCCCTGAGGTCTCTCACCCAGGGGTCCTCCCTTGGCTACTGGGGGGCTCTGCCTGGGGGGACAGGACTGTGCCTGTGAACTGCCAGGCTGATGCTGAGTGTCTCAGTTTGGAAAGCCAGGTGTCTGCTAAGGAAGGCAGGAGCCTCTCCTGCAATGGAGAATGTAAACCCTCCTCCCCACCCCTCTGAATTGCTATAAATTTTAAATTAAGGGGCTCTCAGACAACAAATATGGGAGCAGGAAATAACAGTTCTTAATAGGGAAGAAAATAAAAGGATAAAATAAACACTGCAGTGAACTAAACCAACACTGCCAGAGTCAGAACCCAACCTGACACCCTGTGGGTCAGGGTGCTGGCAGCAGTCCCATTGGAATTGTGGCTCAGCCCTCCTGCAGTGTCAGGGGTGGTTCTGCTGGAGCAGGGATCCTGGAGAAAGGTGCAGTCTCTGCCTCTGAAGATCCAGGGGAAGAGGCAGCTGCTGTTCCTCTGGGAAATCCAGTGCAGAAGCCGTGCTGGTGTTCCAGAATCTCCAGATTCTATCCGGGTAGGAATGCTTGGCTCCTCCCTCTGGGCTCACATCTCCCAATGGGATGCTGCAGTTCTTATCAGCCATGCAGGGACATTCAATGGCTGTTATCAGCAGATGTCCCCTCCCGAGGGAGGTGTGACTGTGGTCACTCAGAGAGAGAGATGAGGCAAACTGCCCACTTGACAAAGATAATCTGCCATACAGATGGTAATGGAACAGATCTTGCATTGCAATCTGGAGCACTGAGCCCAGAGGAGCTGCTGCAGCCTGTTGGGGTGCAGACAGGGAACGGTGAGCTGGGCTGCAGATTTCCCTGCCCTTGTGCCTGGCCACGGTGGCTGTGCCAGAGGGGGAGATTAGAGGGTGAGTGAACTTGTTGGACGACGTGCACCATTTTCTATGCAGCAAAGGTGTGTCTAATCACATGGAACTGCTGCCAAGAATTAGCATTGAAAACTATTATTAGGCATTGCTATTATTAAAGAACAGATTTCTGCCTAAATGCTGTTCTGGAGCAAAATCCAATACCTGGAGTGAGCACCAGAGGTTGATCAGAAATTCCTGCCAAAGGTTGGTCAGCAGTTTCCCACCCAAATGGTATCACATGAAAAATGAAGCCATAAGCTACATGAGACTATTCTTAAAGTATCTGTCTGTTTTCAGCAAAACACCAGCTCTTAGAAATGCAATTATTTGGGTTTTCAACTAAAAAAAAAAAAAAAAAAACAAACAACCTCTTGAAATTTCCCCAAATAAAAGTATGAAAGTTTAATCCAGGTGTAACGCCCTTGGTTTGACATGATGTGACCTTGAAGAGGGGGACATGAAGAGGGGACAAACCCTGCTGCTGTTGGACACCTGTGCCTCGTGCATGGACCGAGGGTTCAGCATCAGTCCTCATGTGATGGTGGAGAATGCAGCCCTGAGGTGCATTCATCCCACCCCATCCCTCCCTTTCATAATACAATAATTAATATAAAAATAAAATCATATTTTAATAATAATAAAAACAAAGACAGATTGCCTTCCCTGCTTCTGTTCTGGGGAGCAAGGCAGGAGCTGGTCTCACCTGGAAACCTGTTCTTTGCACAGTGCTGAAGGACTCCCTGGAGTGGTTTTCCATCAGAAATCAGGGGTTTGTTGGAATCACATCTTTCCCTGGGAACTTGTTGATCTCGCTGCCATTTTCCCAGGAAGAAGCCTCACAGAATCACTTTGACTTTCTTGTTTCAGCAGTGTCAAAATGTTTATTCTGCTCATGTCAAAACACGAAGTTCATTTCAGGAAAGTAAAAATATTTCATTTTGACTTTATCATTTCCTTCACTTCCACTTTATGTTCCATGAAAGTGCTTTTTAATAGGTTCTGCCTGAGATCTCCTGGTGCCACCACATCCCGGGGAGGGAGTGTCACACGTGGCATTTCCATGGCCCAAATTAGTGTCACCCTGTTTTTTTAAAGTTTTTCTAAACCTTCTGTTGTTTACATTTTTGTAACGAACTTTCTCACACACTTTATGTAAATAACTTATTGTTTTGCATTCTTTTATGGAAGAGAAGAAATTTGATGGCCTGTTGGTTTGTCCAGTGTCATTGGAGAAGTGGCACTGTCACCCTCCAACCCACTGTCACTTCTGGAAATCTATAAATGTTGGAGTCAGAAATTAAAAGTGCTCTTTTTTACCTTGGAGAGCTGTGTGTGTCATTTTATTTCATGTCCTATTGTGACAAAATCAGCATTTGGAGGAATTTTCATTTCACAGGACGTGTGCACGTGTGGCTCTGCCTCCCAAAGCAGAGCAGGCACTTCACACACTGCTGGGGCTGTCTTGGTGCTTCCACCCTTCCCAACAGGCACCCAAAAAACTGCTCTGCTGCTTGTTGGGGTCCCCGGAGCTGCTTGGGAGGGTGAAGGGGATGGGGGCTCAGGACAGCCCCCAGGTGCCAGTCTGGGGGCTGGCAAGGAGAGAGGGATGCGCGGGATGTTGTGGGAATCAGATGGAGATCCTGCTGGCCTGGTGGGGTGGGATGGGAGGTGACACCAGCACCAGGTGACGACACCAAGCCTTGGCACTGCCCAGAGGTGCTGGGGGAGGGGGGGCTCAATCTGAAATCTGTCAGGCCTGTGACTGTGACCATTCCCAAGGATTTCTGTACCCAGACCCTGCAGCATCAACTGCCCATCACCTCCTGCACTGCTGCTGCAGTGGGTGTTGGGGCTGGACTGCTCTGCTCTGCTCTTTGCCCTGACCCTCTGTGCCTGTGCCAGTCTCTGGAAAAGCAGGGCTGGAGCAGCAGGTGTAGCAGGGAAAGATCCCTGAAATTCCAGGTGTCACCCCACAGAGCCCCAGCTTCACCAATGGGCACCTGGCACCTGGGACGAGGGGAACCCTGGGGTGTGGGGGACAGAGGGGACAGCTTGGTGCCCCCCAGCTCTGCCCCCTGGCCTGTCTGTGCCCACAGGTGGGGTGGGATGGGAGGTGACACCAGCAGCAGGTGAGGACACCAAGCCTTGGCTCTGCCCAGAAGTGCTGGGGCAGGGGGGCTCAGTCTGTGACCATTCCCAAGGACGTTGGAGATTTGTGCACCCAGACCCTGCAGCATCAGCTGCCCATCACCTCCTTCCCTGTGTTGGCATCAGATCCCTGAAATTCCAGGTGTCACCCCATGGAGCCCCAGCTTCCCCAGTGGGCACCTGGCAGCTGGGACCAGGGGGACCCTGAGGGGTGGGGGACAGAGGTGGCACCTTGGTGCCCCCCAGCTCTGCCCCCTGGCCTGTGTGTGCCCACGGGGGATGGCTGAGCAGCAGGGCTACAGCTCCAAGGGGGGGATGGCTGATGGAGGTGCTCCTGCCTGCTCGGGGAGGGTGAGTGATAATTATCCAGGTGCTCAGGAAGGGGGAGCTGAGCCAGCCACGTGTTTCTGCCGGGGGCAGAGGATTCACCACCCCCCATTGGCATCCCAGAGCTGGGTGTGCCCTGCATGCAGGAATGGGGCCACCTGCACCCAGGAATGTGCTGCTCTGCATCCACGGGGATGGGTGAGCAGGTCAGGGATGAGCCTTGGGCAAGCCAGGGATGGGATGGGATGGGATGGGATGGGATGGGATGGGATGGATGGGATGGGATGGGATGGGATGGGATGGGATGGGATGGGATGGGATGGGATGGGATGGGATGGGATGGGGGATGGGATGGGATGGGATGGGATGGGATGGGATGGATGGGATGGGAGATGGATGGGATGGGATGGGATGGGATGGGATGGGATGGGATGGGATGGGATGGGATGGGATGGGATGGGATGGGATGGGATGGGATGGGAGCAGCTTTGGTTGAGAGGAGCCACAAAGCTGTCCAACCTGTCACCTTCTTTCTCCTCGGGGAACCCCTCTGCTCCAGCTCCACACTGTTCCTGGATAAGCCACCCTGGCTCTCCCATCCCCACAGGTGCAACACCCCCGGCATCCCCTGGTGTGAGGGGACCCCCCCCACCCTTTCCCATCACAGGCAGGGTCCCTCTGGATGCTGGGCTGGGGTCTCTGACCCTTCAGTACCACGGGGCTGGAGCGGGGTCTCCCCACCAGAGATGGTGGAGCCCACTCACATCCCTTGATGTGCTGCAGTGCTGGTGTGGCTGCGAGGAATCCCCTTTCCTCCTTCCCACCTCATTTTGCTCTCTCCTTTCAGAGGTTTTCATCTTCTAATTTTTGTTTTTTTTTTCTCTTTTCCCTGTCTCTATGCCTGCCTGGAGGGGCCGGCCCTGCTGCACAGATGGGGAAACTGAGGCAGCAGGTGAGCGAGAGCAGCTTTGGGAGCTGCCAAAGCTCCAGGGTGAGCTGGCAGCGTGGGCAGGGAGCTCACCAAGGGCTGAGGTGGCTGAGGGTGAGGGCAGGGAGAGGCACCTGCTGCAGGAAAAGTGCAGTGGGAGGAACGGAGCAG
The DNA here is from genome assembly GCA_019023105.1 of Diglossa brunneiventris. Lineage (NCBI taxonomy): Eukaryota > Metazoa > Chordata > Aves > Passeriformes > Thraupidae > Diglossa > Diglossa brunneiventris. The sequence goes on from CM032375.1 coordinate 4,946,585, forward strand.
CGCCGGGAGGGAGAGGCACCCACGGGAAGGCTCTGCAGGCTGGGACCCTCTGCTCGGCTCTGCCCTGAGGAGCTGGGCTGGGAAAACAAGGCTGGGAGAGAGTGAGAAATGTGGGAGGGTTTTGACTAAGAAAGGCAAGACTGAGGGAAAAAAACATCCCCTGCTCCAAGTGGGCAAAAGGCTGCGGAGAGAGGAGGGAACGGCGCCCTGGGGCACAGGAAGGAGGTCATGGGTGTGTAAACCACAGCGAGGGAAATTTGGGATAGATCCCTGGAGGAACGCTCTGGGGAGGAGGGAGGCGCAGGGCACCACTCAGGATCAGGGGATTTTGGGGTCAGGTCTGTCCTGAGGGCTGCTCTGGTGCCAGCCTGGCTGAGCCTCCCTGGAGCTGTGGGGCTTGGCCAGCAGGTCCCCAGCTGCCGGGCAGGGGTCAGGGGACACAGCCCCCTCCCCAAGCCCCCCGCTGCTGGCATGTGCCTCCGGGGCCAGCTGGAGCCGTCACTGTCACTGTGCGTTGTGAAACAGAGCACTTGTCAAGTCCCGCCTGTATATTGTATTATATTTATTACATTATATTGTATCTATTAGATTATATTATACTTTATTATATTATTAGAGCTGTCAGGCCGAGCACTTCCAGGCTGGAACCATCAGCTCTTTAGTTGGTTGGGTAACCTCAGGCCGTCCCTTTGGGCCAGGAATGGGGCTGCAGGATCAGGATTGCGCTGTGATTGTGGTGTGAAAGAGCTGTCACGGGAACAACTGGTGGCACCGAGGGTGACAAAGAGCAGGAGGATGCAGGGAACGCAGTGACAGCGTTCCCCAGGCATGGCTGCTGGGCAGGGACAGGGCAGAGCGGGCAGCGTGGAGGGTCCCGGAGGTGGTGGGCAAGGGACAAAGGTGGGGACACAGCGCAGACAGCTCTGTCCCCAGTGCGTGCAGTGTGTCCCCAGGGGATGGTGAGGAGGGGGATGCTGGGGTGCAGGCAGCGGGCTGGATGCAGGGGGCAGGGGTCAGGCGGGTGTCCCCAGTGGGTGCTGGGTGGGTGCACGACGAGGGGTCTGCACCGCGTGGGTGCCGGGCTGTTTGCGGCTGGAGGAAATAGCGCTGTCCTGCCCTGCCGGGCCAGGGGGGTCCGACCCCGGGGTCACCGCATGCCGGTGGGGACAGCACCGAGAAGGCACCCGGCTGATGGGCCGCGGGCTGCGGGCAGGACAGGCCCGAGGAGACCGGGATCGGGATGGGATCGGGATGGGATCGGGTTGGGATCAGGATTGGGATCGGGGTCGGGATTGGGATCGGGATGGGATGGGATCGGGATCAGGGTCGGGATCGGGATGGGATGGGATCGGGATCAGGATCAGGGTCGTGACTGGGATCGGGATTGGGATGCGGATCGGGGTCGGAATCGGGATGGGATCGGGATCACCCCCAACGTGGGCGGGGGGCGTGGCCCGCACGAAGAGGGCGTGTCCCCATAGAGGGGCGGGGCTGCGCGGCGGTGGGCGGGGCCCTGTCGGGGTCTCCCCGACCGCGCTGCGGGGGCGTGGCCCGTAGTAAAGGGGCGTGTCCTGCCGCGCGGCCTCGTTGCCCGGGGTGACGCGCGGATGCAGCCGGCACCTGTGACGTCACCGGCGGGGCGGGGCCGTTCCCCCCATTCATCCCCCCACGCGCGGAGCGTCCCGCCGGCGCTCAGCCAATCAGCGGGAGGGGGGGCGCGGCCGCCGAGCCCCTCCAGCCAATGAGGCGGCGGCGGCGGCCCGGGGCAACAATGGGGGGCGCCCGGGGCGCACGTGGGGCCGCGGCGGGGCCGGGCGGGGGCCGCGGCCCGGGCCGGGCGGGGGCAGCGCGGTGCCGGGGCTCTCCGCCGGGGCTCTCCGCTCCGCTCCGTCCCGCCCCGCCGCTGCCCCGCCAGCCGCGGGGGCAGTCCCCTCCCCCGCCCTTCCCCCGCCCCTCCGGGCCCTCCCCCTGTGTCACGGCGGCGCCCGCATTCGGGAACGGGCACGGCGGAGGGAGGGAGGAGGGAGCGAGCGAGCGAGCGAGCGAAGGAGAGAACGAGCGAGCGAGCCGCGGCCGCCCCAGCATGTGGCCCGCCCGCGCCGTGGCGGCAGCGCGGCGGCGGCGGCGGCGGCGGGCAGGTGCGCGGCCGCTGAAGCGGAGCGGGGGGGCGTAGGGGCGGGAGCCGCCCGCCGCCGCCCTCGCCGGCGCTGTCAGGTGCGTGCCGCCCGCCAGCATGGCTCCGCCGCGCCGCCGGACCTAGCGCCGGGCCGCCCGCGGGAGACTGCGCCCGCCGCGCCGAGGGCTCCCCACTATCTCCGTCCCGCTTCTCCCCGCTTAGCTGCCCCGCCGCCCGGCCCCGGAGCTCGCCGGTCCCCGGCCGAGGATGCCGCCCGCCGCCGCTCGCTCCGCTTCATCTGTTGCTGCCTGACCGCGCCGCCAGCCCGATGGATGCGGCCGCCCCCGCGCCCTGCCCGCCCGCAGCCGCCCCGCTGGCTACTGAGCCGGGAACCGCTCCGGAGCTCCGCGGCTGGTAAAAACCAAACCAAAACCAAATCCGAACCAAAAAACACCCCTCAGCTTCGGCCCGGACTGGAGAGGCGGCCGAGGACCATGCAGCGTGTCCCCCGGCTCGGCGCTCCCGGCGCGGCGCCGGGCACAGCCGCCTCCTAGAGCCGCCGGAGCCGGGGCTCCCCCGGACTCGGGGCTCCCCCCGCCAGGACCCGCGCACCCAGCGCCTCTTCCTTCCCTTCTCCCCGCCAGCCGGGCAGGGAGCCCGCCTTCGCACTCCTCTCCCTCTCGAGATTTTGGTTTTTTTGTTGTGTGTTTGGGTTTTTTTTTTTTTTTTTTGGGTGGAAACCGCCCGTAACTCCGGGGGGAGCTGTGGGGTGGCAGCGGGGAGGCGACCATGGAAGAAAAGCTCAAGGCGCATCAGGTGGAGATCGACCCGGATTTCGAGCCGCAGAGCCGTCCCCGCTCCTGCACTTGGCCTCTCCCCCACCCCGACTTGGAGGAGGAAGATGGGGGCGCGGGGGGAACCCCGGCGCTGGCGGCCGGCGGGGACGGAGCGGAGAACGCGGCGGCCCCGGTGGAGCGCAGAGTGGCCGCCGCTCCCCCGCCGCCCCACGGCGCGGATGTGGGGCAGCTCCGCAAAGCCAAGACCTCCCGGCGCAACGCCTGGGGCAACCTCTCCTACGCCGACCTCATCACCAAAGCCATCGAGAGCTCGCCGGAGAAGCGCCTCACCCTCTCCCAGATCTACGACTGGATGGTGCGATACGTCCCCTACTTTAAGGATAAAGGAGACAGCAACAGCTCCGCCGGCTGGAAGGTACCTGACCCCCTGACCCCAACCCCAGCGCAACTTTGCCCTCTCTCCCGGAGCTGTGCCGGAGCTTGGAGGTTTCTCCCGGGGCAGCCGGAGCTTGGTCCTGGCGGGGAGGTTTGGGGGGATCCCCGCCGTCCTCGCAGTTGGCGAGATAAGGGCTCGGTGAAGTTTTGGGGAGAGCTGGCGCTTCGTGGTGTCGTGTTTTGGAGCCGGGGTGAGCTTGTCTCTGTGTCACCCGCCGGTCTCACCCGGGGCTGGGCGTCGGAGCGGTGCCGCTGTCCCCCGGCAGGTCAGGGAGGGGGACAGCGACAGCGACAGCGACAGGCGGCGGGGTCGCGGGCGGCTCTCCCGGCTGAGCCAGCCCCAAGTAAGGGGGTACAGTGGGTGATAACCCCGAGTACGGGGGTACAGTGGATAGCCCCAAGTACTACAGTGGGTGATACCCCCAAGTACGGGGGTACAGCGGGTGATAAGCCCCAGGTACGGGGTACAGCGGGTGATAGCCCCAGGTAGTACTACAGTGGGTGATACCCCCAAGTACGGGGGTACAGCGGGTGATAACCCCAGGTACGGGGTACAGTGGGTGATAACCCCAGGTACGGGGTACAGTGGGTGATAACCCCACGGCTGCGGCTCTCCGGGTCCCGGCGTGCCGATGGCGTGGCCGGCAGGGCAGCCGGAGGGCAGGTTGTCCCCAAACAGCTGTCCCCGAACAGCTGTCCCCAGCCTGGCTTTCACCCGGGGCGTCCCCGCTGGCTCAGCCCCCGCCTTCTCCGCGGCCGCGTCCCCCTCCCCGGGGGCCGGGCAGGCAGCACAGGGTCCCCGCGGCATTCCAGGCTGGCATTCCAGGCTGGCATTCCAGGCTGGCATTCCCCGGCGCTGTGGGCTCGTTAGGATTCCCCGGCGCAGGCAGCATTCCGCTCTCTGTCGCTGCCAGTGGGGGTCCATGGCACCCGGAGAGGGTGCTGGGTCACCCCGGCCGCTGCCCCTCTGCTGGGCTGTGCACTGGAAGGGGGAAGAGATCGGCTGTGTCCAGATGGTGTCAGTAAACAGGAGCCAGTTCCTCTTAAGTCCTCCCCTAAGCCCTGTCACCTCCAGGGTGATTAGTGTGTTACCGGGCTCCGGGGGCTCCCACACCAGCCTGTGGCCCTGGCACGCGTGTCCTGGCTCTGCTGGGGACAGCCAGATCCAGCTCACCTCGGGGGGTCGTTCCTGGGTGCAAACTGGGCTCTTTTGGGGCAGGAAGGCTGGACTGTGTGGCTGCTGTTGTGTGGAGGCTGGCACCCGCTCCTGGTGGTGGGCTGGGGGCAGCTGGTGTCCCCCCGGTGCAGGAAGGGCGTCAGGGCTGTGGAGGTGGCAGGAGGTGGTGCCTGTGTGGGGCCTCTCCAACCTCCACCTGGGGTGAGACCTGCACAGCCCCGGGGAAAAAGGATCTGCCAATGCTTGCACACCACGGGGACAGCAGGGGACACGCGTTGGTGGGGTCTGGAGACGTGTCAGGGGGCTGGGAGGGCTGGGATGAGGAGTGAAGGGATTCCCAGGCTGTCACACGTGTCACTGGGGGTTTCACGTCGCGTGGTGTGCAAGGGGGGAGGACAGGCTCAGAGTCCAGCTGCTGTTGGGCACCAGGGTCATTTTCAGGGGCTGTTTGCTCAGCTGGGCACCCCATCGTGGGGTGCTCTCTCCTTTCCTGGCCCATCTCGGGCTTGGAGCTCCTCTGCCGTGGCTCTGCCTGGGCAGTGGGCAGGTGCCTCTGCTGCCTGGCTGCTTCCCTCCTGGCAGCCTGCTTTGCCCCTGCTTTGCACGGGATTTGAACCCCCAGCTGGGCTGAGGAGTGTCCCCTGAAGCGCCCTGGGGTGCCCTGGAGCCTCTCCTGGTGCTGCAAGTGCCCAGTGCCCGGCTGGGGCTGGCGCTGCGGGGGCTGGTAGCAGCCAGAGTGAGAAGCAGAGACCCCCTTTGCGTGGTGGTTTCATCAGACCAGCATGTCAGGGGTTAAGCACCTTCCCCACAGCCCAGGGTCCCTCCTGGTTGTCCCCTACCCTGTCCCCTCCCTTGGGTGCTGGACAGTTTTCCCTGTGGCCCCAGGCCTGGGAGAAGCATGGCAGGGCTTCAGCTTTTCACTGCCAGAGTCGGAGGGAGGTCTCACTCCTTCTTTGGCTGGTTCCTTCAGAGCCTCTTGGTGTTGGGCAGAGCAGGATGGTGGGGTCTGGGGGCCCAGCGTGCCCACGGGCATCTGCTGTGCTGCTGCTCTGGCAAGGCTCTGTAGGATCATGGAGTGCTTTGGGTCAGAAGGGACCTTAAAGACCATCTCACCCCAGCAGGGACACTTCCACTAGACCAGGCTGCCCAGAGCTCTGTTCAACCTGGCCTTGAACACTTCAAATCCCACTCTTGACTTCTCCAAACCCTCTCTGCCTTGTGCCAGCACTGGGGGGACCTTCAGAGGGAGACCCCCCCCTGCATGCAGCTGGCAGTGGCGATGCTGGAGGTGCAGCTGGCTGTGGTGTCTGCTGTGTCCATCAGGAATGTGTGCCCCAGGCTGGTGGCTGCCTCTAGAGAGGGAAAGCTGTTGGCAGGAGTTGCATTTTTGGGGTCAGGCCTCTCCTTCCCCACCAGGCTGCGCATTGCATTGCGCGGTTTCATAAAATCATAGAATCTTGGAATGGTTTGGGTTGGAAGGGACCCTAAAGCTCATCTCCTTCCATCCCCTGCCATGGCCAGGGGACACCTTCCACTATCCCAGGGTGCTCCAAGGGATGGAGCAGGGATGGGGCAGCCGCATCACTCATGGTGAGGCAAACAGAGGGACAGAACCCAAACACCTCGGGACCAGCACCAGGACCTGTCTGGGTCTGCTGGAGAGCACAGTGAGGATGCTCTGGCTGCTGATCCTTGGGAATTGCATCCCCCAGGGCTGAGCTGGTTTGCTGGGCTTGTGCACCAGGAGCTGCTGCTGCTGCTTCCCGATGCAGGGCAGCGGGCGCCCGCTGACTGACAGTTCTGCTTAATTAGAGAGTTGTTATTTTATCAATTCCAAAGCGCTTGAAGTTTTCTGCTCCAGCTCACGCTTTCCTCTTGTTAATGGGAAACCAACACCCTCCGTCAGAAAGGCAGCGGCGCTGATGCATTTTAAAGGGTTCTGCTTGCGCCGCTTTGACATCCAAAATATAACAATCAAGCCATCAGCTGGTGGATGCCTGTTTGATGCGGCTCTGACAGTGCTGAAAACCTTAATTTCCCAGCCTTCCTTCCCTCCTCCTCCTCCTCGTTTAGATTGCAGGGTCGGCGGCGTGGCGGCCGTGCCTGGCATGGGGGCCGGGGCTGCCATGCAGGGACACCGCCCTGCCAAGTGCCACCGTCCTCCTGCAGGGCAGGACAGGAATTAATTAGGCAGAAAAAGGTGTGGAAATGGTGTGTGAGTGGTAGTGCGGTCAGGGTTCTCATTGCTGCTCGAGGGTTTGGGGGTTTGGGGTGCCGGGCTGCGTCCCCTCCCTGCTGCTGTGACCCCCCTGAGCTATGGGCAAGGGGGAAGGTCCTGCTGGGCACCCCGAGGATCCTCCCGGGCAGCAGCTCCTGGCTCTGTGGCTCTCTCAGCGGTGCCACCCCCTGCCCTTCCCCTCTTGGATGGGGACAGTGCCTCTGGAGCCTTGCCCAGTGTGGCTGGAGAGGCTCCAGCCCAGCGCCTGGGAGCGATGGGGACGGCTCTGCCCTCACCAGGGCGTGGGTGCTGCCCCTGGGGGTGGCACAGCAGTGAGGGGGCAGTCACAGGGAGGGTGGGGTGACCTCATGGGGGGTGACCCGGCTCTGGGGGTGCACCAGGCTGGCTCCTGTTTGTGCTGGGTTAGCAGCGTGGGTAGTGCCCGGCTCGGGGTGGGCACAGCCCGGGGCTGAGTGCGGGCTGGCAGCTCAGGGCTCCCCTTGGGCACTTTGGCTGGGCTCAGCTCGGCCATGGATCCCATCCTGGCCTTATAAGGAGATTTTTCCAGCAGCACAGAGAGACCGATGCTCCCTTTGGGCTGCCCTGGGCTGGGAGAGCCCGCTCAGGAGCTGCCGGCTCCTTCACCTCGGGGAACCCCTCTGCTCCAGCTCCACAGCGCTCCTGGATGGGCCAGCTGGGCTGCCCTGGGCTGGGAGCAGAGGGGCTGGGACAGCCCCAGGAGCACGCAGGGCTGGGGGAGCTGCTGGCTCCTTCACCTCAGGGAACCCCTCTGCCCCAGCCGCACAGGGCTCCTGGATAACCTGGATAAGCCACCCTGGCTCTCCTGTCCCCACAGGTGCAACACCCCCGGCATCCCCTGGTGTGAGGGGACCCCCCCCACCCTTTCCCATCACAGGCAGGGTCCCTCTGGATGCTGGGCTGGGGTCTCTGACCCTTCAGTACCACGGGGCTGGAGCGGGGTCTCCCCACTAGGGATGGAGCCCACTCACATCCCCCTGATGTGCTGCAGTGCTGGTGTGCCTGTGAGGAATCCCCTTTCCTCCTTCCCACCTCATTTTGCTCTCTCCTTTTGGAGGTTTTCATCTTCTAATTTTTTTTTTTTTTTTCCTTTTCCCTCTCTCCCTTCTTCTGGAATCGCTTCTCATGCAGCGCTAACTGCTGAAGTAACACAAACCTGCTAAATGGTCCGGCTTTATGATGGCATAAAAATGATACTACAGAAGCGAGTGGGGCTTTATTAAACCCCAGGGAAAGGCTCCAAATGAACAGCTTGCTCTGCTCTTAGCTTCCCCCCCGCACTTCCCCCTTTATTTTTAATAACCACTGGAATATAAACTACAGTTAAGATCCTGTGGACTAGAAGAGCGCTTGCAGCCTGGCATTCTCACCATCCTTCCCCCTGGATCCCTGTGTGCATCCCTCCCTGTGTTTCCTGCTGCTGGGGTGGGAGGAGGACCAGCATCCTGGGCTAGAAAATGGATTTTGTAATTAGAAAGACTTGTAAATATTTTTTAGGGAGGCTGTGGGTCGGGCCAGGTGTGTTTTGGGGGTGAGCTGGGGCTCCGTGGCCAGGCTTCCCATCCCTGTGAGACCCTCACTGGAATGCTGCCGGCAGTGGGAGGCTTTTAAGGAGCGGGGTTGGGCCCCTGTCACCTCTGGTCCTTGCAGGGAATTTACAGGAAAGGGATAAATGTCCCCTCCCTGTGCACCAGCAGGGTCTGGGCACGGTTGGACCCCCATCCCGAGGCTGCCCCCTCCATGCCTGGGGTTCATCCCAGGCCTCACAGCCGCCGTGCCCTGGTCCATGGGGATGCTCTGGGGTTGGGTTGGGGTCTCCCCTCACTGTGTCACCTCCCTGTGGGGAGGCAGCTGCTCCCTGCCCCTGCACCCACCACGGTGGGCTCCCTGCTCCCAGCTCAGGTTACTTTTAATTATCCTGACACTGCTGGCTCCCAGGGAAGGTGCCTGATTCGTGCCGAGGTGAAAGGCACTTTGGGTTACGGAAGGACACGCGGAGGCTCGCCTGTCTGCCGCTGAGGCTCATTTTGGACAGCATCTGTTCATTATTATGTGGTGCCTTGGCCAGGTGCCAGCCAGGGGAACTGAAAGCCCCAGCACAAAGCTCGCTTTCACCCGCTGCGGGGAGGAGGAGGAGGAGGAGGCACCCGGCGCTGGGCGGGGAGCCCGGGGACCCCCAAGGCAGGCGGGTTCCTTCCCTCCCAGCAGGGATGCTCCAGCATCCCGGGGCATCCCAGGCTGCTGCCTGCTGGGAGGGGTCATAGAATCATCATCAGACTGGTTTGGGCTTGAAGATCATCTTGTTCCAACCCCTTACCATGAGCAGGGATGACTTCCACTAGGAGATGCCCACCCCTGGGACTGCTGCTGGGCCTGTGGGGTGGGTGTCAGCAGCAGAATGGGGCTGGTACTGGTGTCCACTTGGTCATTCCTCCCCAGGACCCCCGTGCCACTCCGTGCATCCCTCCATGCCCAGCAGGGCTGGAGTGGGGTGGCCCTTGGGCTTTTCCATGTTGTACACCCTGAGCCATTGCTGCAGCAGTGCTGCAGCTCCTGCTCCCTGGGGTCTGTAGGGCCGAGGATGTTTCCCAGGATGCTGGCACTGGGATGGCTCCACCCGCATCCCCTGGTGCTGCCTGACACCTCCTGTGGGGCTGGGCAGATCCCAGGGCTGCAGGCAGCGATGCTGCCGGGCACCTGCAGCCTCCCTGGGCACGTGTCCCCTCGTGTGTCCCCTCGTGTGTTCCTGTGTGTGCTCCCTCATGTCTTCTTATGTGTGTTCCCTTGTGTGTTCTTATGTGTGTTCCTCGTGTGTTCCCTCATGTGTTCCTCGTGTGTTCCCATGTGTGCTCCCTGTCTTCCCTTGGGTGTTCCTCGTGTGTTCCTGATGTGTTCCTTGTGTATTCTCTCATGTTCCCTTGTGTGTTCCCTCGTGCGTTCCCTCGTGCGTTCCCTCGTGCGTTCCCTCGTGCGTTCCCTCGTGTGTTCCTTGTGTGTTCCTGATGTGTTCCTTGTGTATTCTCTCATGTTCCTTCGTGTGTTCCTCGTGTGTTCCCTCATGTTCCTCTTGTGTTCCCACGTGTGCTCCCTGTCTTCCCTCGTGTGTTCCCTCGTGTTCCTCATGTGTTCCTTGTGTATTCTCTCATGTTCCTTCATGTGTTCCTTGTGTGTTCCCTCATGTGTTCCCTCATGTGTTCCCTCGTGTGTTCCTTGTGTGTTCCTTGTGTGTTCCCTCATGTTCCTCTTGTGTTCCCATGCGTGCTCCATCTTCCCTTGTGTGTTCCCTTGTGTGTTCCTCATGTGTTCCTCTTGTGTTCCCTCGTGTGCTCCCTGTCGTCCCTCGTGTGTTCCCTCGTGTGTTCCCTCGTGTTCCTCTTGTGTTCCCATGTGTCTTCCCTTGCATGTTCCCTCCCGTGTTCCCTTATGTGTTCCTATGTGTGTTCCCTGTGTCCCCTCGTGTATTCCCTCTTCCCTCACGTGTTCCCTCTCGTGTTCACTGTGTCCCTTCGTGTGTCCCCTCGTGTGTCCCCTCGTGTGTTCTCTGGTGTGTTCCCTCACATGTTCCCTCATGTGTCCCCTCATGTGTCCCCATGCCTGTGCCCAGGCTGTGCCAGGCTCCCCACACTCGCTCAGCCCACGCCCTGCAGCAGGAGATGTCTCAGGTGTGCCAGGGCAGCACGGGAGGGAGGGACCCTCAAACACCTGATGGCCGCTGCACCTCCCTCCTGGCAGCATGGGCTGGTGGCAGTGTCCCCTGTCCTTGGGGACCTTGGGGACAGCGTGTCCTTGGGAACACACCCTGACTGTGCTTTGGGGTGCAGGCGCTGGGGGCTTTGAGGGCTGTGTGTTGGGTGCATGGGGTGACCCAAGCCGAGGCACTGAGCAGCCACTTTTAATTTACTTGGGATGGGGGAAAAGAAAAGCCCCACTAATTCAAAACCACACCAAACACCCCCCCAAAAATAAGAGAGGCAGTGTCAGGGAGGAGAAGAAAGGCAAGGAAGGGCTGTTGGCAGGCGGCTGGCGCGGTGCCAGCGCGGGGACGCTCCGGAGCAGACATGCCAGGCTGTAATTGCAGACAGGCTCATTTCGAGAGACGAGACGGTTATTTTTAACTCGCGTTAAGGTAATGCACTGATCTCCTGCCTGTGGGTTCAAAAGTTCAGCCCCCCTCTCCCCAAAACCCCCTTTGCTCACCTGCCCTGTGAGGGTGGCTCTGGCCAGGCTGTGAGTGACCCCTGGGCAGCACATCCTGGTGCCCACAGCCCCTCACCCGGGCAGCTGGCGCTGCCCACAGCCTCGCCCTGCCCCGTGTCTCCCAGGGAGTCTGGCTCATCTCCTGTGGGACTGGGAGGAGGCTGCAGCCAGGCCAGCCCTGGGGTGTGGAGGAGACGGGCATTCCTGCGGCTGTGCCAGCTCCGTGCCCGGCCCTGGCGCTGCTGGGGCCCCCAGGGAATGTGCAGGGGATGGGTGCTGTGTGCAGGGTGCCAGGTCCTGCTGGGGCCCCCAGTGAATGTTCAGGGGATGGGTGCTGTGTGCAGGGTGCCAGGTCCTGCTGGGAATGTTCAGGGGGTGGGTGCTGCATGCCAGGGTGCCAGGTCCTGCTGGGGGCCCGAAGGGAGAGCCTTGCCCAGCTCTCAGTGGTGGCACTGCCCACGTTCCAGGTCCCCAAGCACTTTCCAGTCCTGCCATATGCACTGGTGACTGTGCTGCCCCAGGCACTGCTGGCATCTCCTCCAGCAGCCAGACTGGCAGGAGTGGCAGGGCAATGGGGGGTGATAGGATGTGGGTTCCCCCCTCCTCAGCCTCGCTGGGTGCCCCACAGGAGGGCTGAGCCTGCAGGGCACCCTCTGGCTGGACCATGAGCCCGATGCTCTCAGTGCCATTCATTGGTGTGGCCACCTCAGCCCTGTTTTCTTCCTTAAAACACATTGCACAGTGCCAGGAGGGCATTTGGGGCCTTAAAACACATTGCACGGTGCCAGGAGGGCATTTGGGGCCTTAAAACACATTGCATGGTGCCAGGAGGGCATTTGGAGCCTTAAAACACATTGCTCGGTGCCAGGAGGGCATTTGGGGCAGCTTTCCCACCCCAGGACAGGGTGCCACGCAGTGCCAGACTGGGGAGCCTGCAGATGAGCCTGGCACCTGCTCCCCAACCCTCTGCCCAAAATAGAAGGCAAAACAGAGCAGAAACGCCCCAAAATGTGTCAGGTTTGGACTTGTCCTGGCTGTGATTAATCCTTTCCCCCTGCCCAGCCTCTCCCAGGAGCGGGGAGCTGGCGGGGATGCGGCTCCGGGGCGCTCCCGGCGTGTCCAGCCCCTGTCCCCAAACGCCCTCTCGCCCTGCCCGGGTGTCGTCAGCGCTCTGCCAGACTTGTCCCCGGGAACTCCCTGCGTGCCTGGGATGGCTTTTGTCCCCGGCTGTCACATGGCCGGGGCTGCCAGCTGCAGGTGCTGCCGGCTCCGCATTGCCCTCCCCTCGCACGGCGCAGGAACACCGAGATTTGGGGTTGGGGGGATCCAGGGGCAGCTTTGGGGGATCCAGAGGTGGCTTTGGGGGAATCCAGGGAGAGCTGAGGCTTTGGGGCATCCAGGGGCAGCTTTGGGGCATCCAGGGGCAGCTTTGGGGGATCCAGGGGCAGTTTTAGGGGGATCCAGGAGCAGTTTTAGGGGAATCCAGGGGCAGTTTTAGGGGAATCCAGGGGCAGCTGAGGCTTTGGGGGAATCCAGGGGCAGCTTTGGGGATGCAGGGGCAGCTCTGGGGGGATCCCAGGGCAGCTGAGGCTTTCTGAACACTCCGTGGCATTTCGCCGCCCACCCCCGCTCACTGCTGGCCCTGCAGAGCCGATGAATCAGGGCTGAAGCCCGGCTGTGCGGGGTGTGGGTGGTGCTGCCATGATCCCTGATGGGCTCCGTGGGGATGGCACAGCCTGGCACGGAGGGAGCCTAGCCAGGGCATTCCTGGACTGTGAGCCTGGCAAAGCCCCGAGCATCTCCCGGCCCAGCGGGGATGTGGGAACGCACACGGCTGTGGTTTTGGGCAATGCCAGCAGGTGGGAAGGGCATCCCCACACAGGGATGGGCACTGGGGCTGTGGGGACACCCCTGGCTCCACACTGGCAGATGTGGATGCCAGGGGAGTGGGTGCCACTCCATGGCACCGTCAGGTTTGTGGGGCATCCACGGAGCCCGTTGAGGATGCTGGATGTGTTTGACAGTGCAGGGCTGGAAACATCCAGTGAGGTGGGAGAGCCAGGGACAGTGGGACTGCGAACCTGCCTAGGACCCTGCTTAGCACCCTGCCTTGGACCCTGCTTAGCACCCTGCCTTGGACCCTGCTTAGGACCCTGCTTAGGACCCTGCCTAGGACCTTGTTTAGGACTGTGCTTAGGGCCCTGCTTAGGGCCCTGTTGCAGTGTGATTTAATTTCCTGGTTTAGCTCTCCCAGTCCTTTCCCAGGTGTGGCAATACCTTCTCCCTTCCCCTCCCCTTGCCCCTTGCTAAGTGCTGTCCGTCAATCTTAACATTCCAGCAAGGGCTTAGTCTGGTTGGTGAAGTTCAAAAGATGCCCCTCAGCCCTGGGGTCATTGGCCTAGCCAAGTGTCACTTGTCCCCTGAGCCTTCCCCCCTCCCACCTGGCTGGTGCCATACCTGCCCCTTTCCTCCCCCTGTCCCCGAGCTCAAAAGGACACTGAGACCATGCGGTCAGGATTCTGTTGGAGCTGTTACCAAGATTCAGAGATCCGTGACCCTGGAATAAAACTCTGGATTAACCCTCCGGCAGAATCCGTCTCCTTTTCCTCTTCACCTCGCCTAAAGCCTTTCCATCAGAGGTAAAACCTGAGTTCCTGCCAGCCTGGACTTGTTCCAAGTGCCAGCTGCAATTTCCAGCGAGCCAAAGGTGTCTGTGAGGTGAAACACCACAGCTGCCCCTTTGGTCCAGCAGCGAGGGTCAGGCGAGCCCAGGCACATTCCACCCGGTAATATTGGGATCATTTTCCAATAGGGCCCTGCTTAGGAACCCTGCTGAGGGCCGTGCTTAGGACCCTGCCTAGGACCATGCTTAGACCATGCCTAGGGCCCAGCCATGCCCTCCTTTGGCAGGGGCTCCTTTAGCAGTGCTTGCAGGACCCTGGGATCCCTCCCATCCCACGGCACAGCCACCTGGAGCTCTGCTGGCTGCTGGGAGGGGATTCCAGCAGGATGAAGATGGGCAATGCCCGTCTGTGCCCAGCCCCACCGCCAGGTTTGGGCAGCCATCATCTCCTCCCTGCGTGCAGAGCCAGCCTGGCCGCCCTGCCCCAGGTGCAGTGTGTGTGCAGGATGCAGGGGAGGGATTCACAAGCTCGTGGTGAGACAGACTTATAAATTTTGGCTTTTTTTTTCCAGACTGTCAAACCTATGCCTGTCCCAGGGATGTAAGACAGCATTTTATTGCTGCCTGCTTGATGGTTGTTCCCTTCTCCTCCGTGGCTGTGATTTATCTCTGCACTTTGCGCTGATTGGATTAGAAGTTTAAATGCTAAGGGTGCATAACAATATATTTTTCTTATTAATATTAAAAAATCATTATTGGATTTTTTATAGTTCTGTTTTGAATTGAATCCCCTTGCTTGATTTATTCTCTCTCCCAGAGTAGAATTTAATGCTAATAGGAACAATCATTGCTTTGTTTTGAATCTTTGACTGTTTGGAAAACTTTCCGTGCAAAGGGGAAATTACAGCATTATTAAGAGTCCATTAAAAGAGGGTTTGCCCATTCCTGGCTATTACCTGTGAGCTGGAGGGAAAACAAAAAAAGCCAAGAGAAGGAGTCTCTTTTGCAGGGTTTCTGCTCACACCCTTGCCGAGGTGTCAGGCAGCGATGGCGCTGGTTGTTAAATCAGCTCTGTTCTGTCTCAGGGATTCATTTCGGGTCCTGTTGGGCTGGTGCTGGGGTGTGAAGGTGTGTGTGGCACTGCAGTTCACAGGAGCTGGCTGTGGGACTGGGGGTATCTCCTCTTCACTCTGGATTTCATGTTTTTAAGGCAAATAGGAGAAGCAGGACGTGTGGCAGCGTGTCCCCAGCGCTGCGGGCACCAGGCAGAGGATGCTGAGCTCCTCCCTGTGCTGCCCTGTCCCTGGGCATGCCAAACCCTCTGCCCACGTGTGGGGACCACCCAGTGCCCACCCAAGCCCTGGTACCCACCGTGTCTTTGTGGTTGTGCCCATTGTGCCTCAGGTTCCTGCAGCAGCGCTGGGCAGAGCCCCACGGGCAGCCCTGAGGAGCAGAGACAGGCAGGTGGCATGGGACAGGGGCTGGGGGCACGGTGCCAGGCATGGGACAGGGGCTGGGGGCATGGTGGGGATGGGACAGGGGCTGGGGACACAGTGCCAGGCATGGGACAGGGGCTGGGGGCACGGTGACAGGCATGGGGCAGGGGCTGGGGACATGGTGGGGATGGGACAGGGGCTGAGGACATGGTGACAGGCAGGTGGCATGGGGCAGGGAACAGGGTGTCAGGTGTGGAGCAGGGGCTGGGGACACAGTGCCAGGCGTGGGGCACGAGTTGGGAACATGGTGCCAGGGGTTGGGGACAGGGGCTGGGGACAGGGTGCCAGGAAGGTGAAATGGAGCAGGGGCTGGGTGCCAGGCATGGGGCACAGGCTGGGGACAGGGTGCCAGGCAGCTGGCATGTGGCTGGGTACAGGGTGCCAGGCATGGGACAGGGGCTGGGGACAGGGCACCACAGCTGTAGACGTGCCTGGGGTGGGCACAGCAGCAGGAACAAGGAGCTGTGCCAGGCTTGGCACGCAGCAGCAGGGCTGGCAGGGCACCACAGCCTGCCCGGGCATGGCAGGGCAGGCCTGGGCACCCCGGCCCTGCAGCAGTGGGGGAGCAGGAGGGTGGGGTGTGGGGTGTGGGGGGCACAGCTGGGAGCAGCAGGAATGTCTGCCCTGGGCATGCAGGGGCTGCGTGGTTGGCATGAGCTGCTGTGCCAGGCCACCACCCTGCACCCCAAAAACTGCACCTGGCACCCCCCACTCTGCTCCCCAAAATCTGCACCCTCTGTCCTGCACCTGCTCCCTGTGCCATGCACCCCTCACTGTGCACCCCAAACCTGCAGCACTAATCCTGCACCCCAAACCTGTGCCCTAATCCTGCACCCTGCACTCTGCACCCCAAACCTGTGCCCTAATCCTGCACCCCTCAGTCTGCACCCCAAACCTGTGCCCTAATCCTGCACCTTCAATCTGCACCCCAAACCTGTGCCCTAATCCTGCACCCTTCAATCTGCACCCCAAA
>CM032375.1:4962705-5007625 GCA_019023105.1 Diglossa brunneiventris
GGGGGCACTGCCACCTGCCCTGGGGGCACTGCCAGCTGCCCTGGGGGCACTGCCCTGGGAGGGACACTGCCACCTGCCCTGGGGGACACTGCCCTGGGGGGCACTGCCACCTGCCCTGGGGGACACTGCCATCTGGGGGGGCACTGCCACCTGCCCCTGTGGGGCACTGCCATCTTCCCCTGGGGACACTGCCACCTGCCTTGGGGGCACTGCCCTGGGAGGGACACTGCCACCTGCCCCTGTGGGGACACTGCCACCTGCCATGGGGGGCACTGCCACCTGCCCTGGGGGGCACTGCCATCTGGGGGGGCACTGCCACCTGCCCCTGTGGGGACACTGCCACCTGCCCTGGGGGGCACTGCCACCTTCCCTGGGGGGACACTGCCACCTTCCCCTGGGGGGACACTGCCACCTGCTCTGGGGCACACTGCCCTGGTGGGGCACTGCCACCTGCCCCTTGGGGACACTGCCACCCACCCTGGGGGGACACTGCCACCTGCCCCTAGGAGGACACTGCCACCTTGGGGACACTGCCACCTGCCCCTGGGGGTGTTTCCCAGTCAGCCCAGTGTGCTCTGACACTGGGACACTCTTGCTGGGACTCTGTGCCCACAAGTGCTGATGTGCTTGGCTCTGCCCCCTCTGTGCTCTCTGGGCTTTGGGGGGTCAGCCCTGACCCCCTGACCCCCTGACCCCCCAGCAGGGGTACCTGGGATGGATCCCAGACGGTTCTGGGGTGTCACAGGGGGAAGCCCTGACCCCCTGGCACCCCAGCAGGGGTACCTGGGATGGATCCCACATGGCTCTGGGGTTTCGGTGCTGTTCCTTGCTGCCCTGGGGTGAGGATTCCCGCATTCCCGCATTCCCAGCAGGGTGTTCTCAGGTGTCCTCCCACGTGCCAGCGCTCCCCGGCTGAGCTTTCCCGCTGCCCATTCCAGGCCAGGCAGTTCTGGGATCCCGGCAGGACCCGCTCACCCCACCCCGTGCAGATGTTTTGGCTGAGCCTCCCCTGTTTTCCCTCCATCCCGGAGCCTGAGTGCAGCAGCCAAGGAGCAGGAGGCTCTGCCAGTGCTGAGACACGGGGACATGGGGTTACCACCAGGGTGGGCTCTGGGCAGGCACCTCTGTGCCCATCCCGAGGTCAGGGACACCTCTCTGTGCCCATGTGGGACCCAGGGGACGAGCCCAGGGCTGGGGATTGGGCAGTGAGCTGGGGAGGTGTGGGGTGCTGGGCTGGGAGATTTGGGGTGTGGACTGTGCAATGTGGGGCGCTGGGCTGGGAGATTTGGGGTGTGGACTGTGCAGGGCTGGGAAGGGGCTGCCTGCAGGGACCCAGTCTGGCTCCCCAAAGCTCCCAGTTTAACCATCAAGGTCCCAATAAGGTCCCTGTACAGTGTGGGGTGCTGGCCTGAGAGATTTGGGCTATGGACTGTGCAATGTGGGGTGCAGGGCTGGGAGATTTGGGGTGTGGACTGTGCAGGGCTGGGAAGGGGCTGCCTGCAGGGACCCAGTCTGGCTCCCCAAAGCTCCCGGTTTAACCAACAAGGTCCCAGTAATGGCCCCAGCTGCAGGGCTCTGGGGCAGAATCCCCCAGCCAAGGTGCTGAGGTGGCTCCTCAGCAGGGACAGATGCCTGGGGTCCCCTCCTGCCTCACTGGGGCACCCCCATGGTGACACAACCCAGGGGGGACAGGGCCCGCAGTGGTCCCTGGGACCCCCGTCCTGTCCCCAGCCCTCCCCACAGCCCAAATCCTGCTCCTGCGTGGGGAGAGTGAACCAGGGCCTGCAGCAATGATCCTGGTGCCCTGAATAATTCACGGCAGCAGACTCCAGCAGGGCCTGTGCCCTCCCTGCTGCACCCCCAGCTCCTCCCAGTATTGCCTGGGGTGCTGTGGGTGCTGTGGGTGCTGTGGGCACAGTCTGGGGGGGACAGAGGGGAGTTTGTCACCTGCAATCTGCTGCCCCCAGCCCCTCCCAGCATGGCTTTGGGGTGCTGTGGGTGGCACAGAATGGGGTTTGTCACCTGCTGCCCCGGCTCCTCCCAGCGTGGCTTTGGGGTGCTGTGGGTGGCACAGAATGGGGTTTGTCACCTGCTGCCCCCGGCTCCTCCCAGCATGGCTTTGGGGTGCTGTGGGTGGCACAGAATGGGGTTTGTCACCTGCTGCCCCCGGCTCCTCCCAGCGTGGCTTTGGGGTGCTGTGGGTGGCACAGAATGGGGTTTGTCACCTGCTGCCCCCAGCTCCTCCCAGCATGGCTTTGGGGGCACTGTAGGTGGCACAGAGGGGGTTTTTTGTCACCTGCAATCTGCTGCCCCCAGCTCCTCCCAGTGTGGCTTTGGGGGTGCTGTGGGGGGCACAGAGGGGTTTTTTGTCACCTGCAATCTGCTGCCAGGGTCGGGGTGGCACGGGCAGGGATGGAGGGCAGGTCCCCCATCAGCACTGCCCTGCTGCTCCCCCTCCCTGTGCCTCAGTGTCCCCCTTGTCACTGTGCCAGGGGTGGGGGACTGAGCTGGTTCTGCTGCCTGGCTCGGGACACCCCGTTTTTTAGGGGGTCTCTGCACAAGCGCAGCTCTCCCTGCAGGGCTGGATTTGCTCTGGGGTGGGATCTGGCTGCGGGGTGGGGAGCAGCGAGGGGTTAAATGCACTAAATCCAGTGTGAAACTTTTGGCTGGGGAGCCGCAGGCACAAAGTGCATTTGTAGCCGCAAGTGGCTGCCTTGAAGACGATCCAGATTTGTCTGGGAGCCGTCTGCTGCTAAAACCCTTTGATCCACTTACTCCTCCCCGGGGAGCTCCCTGCAGCTCTGGTGCTAATGCCCCCGTGGCGACAGGGGCTGGGCTGCCAGACGGATGCAGGGGAGACCCCCCTGCGCTGCCAGCGAGGAGAGCAGCCGCTAAAAAATGAGGGGGGAGCAAAAATAGAGGGGTTGGGGGATGCAGGAGCGATGCCAGCAGGCTTAATCCACGGGGTGCAGGGAGTGGGAGAGGGTTTGGGTGTTCTCAGGATGTGGGGAGGGATGGAGGGATGGGGGCTTGGAGAGTGAAGGGATTCAGGGATGGAGGGATGGATGAGGTCTGGCTGTTCTCAGGCTGTGGGCAGGGATGGGGCCATGGAAAGTGAAGGGATTCAGAGATTCAGGGATGGAGAGATGGAAGAGGTTTGGCTGTTCTCAGGCCCTGGGCAGGGATGGAGGATAGAAGGATGGGGGCATGGAGAGTGAAGGGATTCAGGGATGGAGGAATGGAGGAGGTTGGGCTGTTCCTGGGCTGTGGGGAGGGATGGAGGATGGAGGGATGGAGGGATGGGGGCATGGAGAGTGAAGAGATGGAGGGATGGAGGAGGTTTGGCTGTTCCTGGGCTGTGGGCAGGGATGGGGGCATGGGGAGTGAAGGGATTCAGGGATTCAGGGATGGAGGGATGGAAGAGGTTTAGGTGTTCTCAGGATGTGGGGAAGGATGGAGGATAGAGGGATGGGGGCTTGGAGAGTGAAGGGATTCAGGGATGGAGGGATGGAGGAATGGAAGAGGTTGGGGTGTTCCTGGGCTGTGGGGAGGGATGGAGGATGGAGGGATGGGGGCATGGAGAGTGAAGGGATGGAGGAGGTTTGACTGTTCCTGGGCTGTGGGGAAGGATGGGGGCATGGGGAGTGAAGGGATTCAGAGATTCAGGGATGGAGGGATGGAGGAGGTTTAGCTGTTCTCAGGATATGGGGAGGAATGGAGGATAGAGGGATGGGGACTTGGAGAGTGAAAGGATTCAGGGATGGAGGGATGGAGGGATGGAGGAGGTTTGGCTGTTCTCCGGATGTGGGCAGGGATGGAGGATAGAGGGATGGGGGCTTGGAGAGTGAAGGGATTCAGGGATGGAGGGATGGACGAGGTTTGGCTGTTCTAAGACTGTGGGGAGGGATGGGGGATAGAAGGATGGAGGGATGTGGGCATGGAGAGTGAAGAGATGGAGGGATGGAGGAGGTTTGGCTGTTCCTGGGCTGTGGGCAGGGATGGAGGGAGCATTGCCAGGTGATTCCCAAGATGCCAGGGCTCGGGGGGATGGTGGTGGTGGGGGTGGGCAGGGTTTGCATGGTTGGTGTCTCCCCAGGAGTGCTGATCTGGGGGGTCCCAGCCCCAGGGCTGCCTGCTCCAGTGCTCAGTGGGCAGATCCCACTCCGCAGCCAGACCTGCTGGGCTGTGGCACTCAGGGGGTGAAGTGGCTGAAAGGGGAAGCAGGAGAAGGGCAGGCAGGAGGAAAATCCAGTGGGTTAAATGGGATCCTGGCAGTCTGGGATCGTAAGGACTCTTTTGCTTTTGCCATAGAAATGTTTAAAGATCAGGAAGGTGAAATCAGTTTCTGTACTGGGCCTCAAATCCCAGAATTCCAAACTGGTTTGGGTTGGAAGGGACCTTAAAGCTCATCCCATCCCACCCCTGCCATGGCCAGGGACATCTCCCACTGTCCCAGGCTGCTCCAAGCCCTGTCCAGCCCGGCCTTGGGCACTGCCAGGGATCCAGGGGCAGCCACAGCTGCTCTGGGCACCCTGTGCCAGGGCCTGCCCACCCTCACTGGGAGGAATTTCTTCTCAATTCTCATCTCACCCTGCCCCCTGGCAGTTTAGTGGGAAATTCCCATTTTCCAGTGGGTGTCAGGGGTGCAGGTTGTGCTCAGCTCTCCCACCCTCCCCAGACCCTGCTGTGGATGGGTGTCACCCTGTGCCTGCGTCACCCTGCAGGTCCTGGCAGGGCAGCAGCAGTGATGGGGCTGGCACTGGGAGGGGGACACCCCCTGCACCCCCATAACACCCCTGGGTGGGTTACGGATGGAGCATCACCACAGTGTGTGCCCACAGCAGGATGGGGCTGGGGGCAGCATGGGGGGACAGTGACAATGTGGGAAGCATGGGGGGACAGTGACCATGTGGGCAGGGTGAGGGGGACAATGTCACCCTGGAGGCAGCATGGGGGAACTGTGACCCTGGAGGCAGGATGAGGGGGACAGTGACAATATGGGCACCGTGAGGGGGACAGTGACCATGTGGGCATGATGAAGGAGACAGTGACCTCCTCCCTTCTTGGGCTGGCACTGGGATCTGTGCTCAGGAGGGGTTTGAGAGGTGCTGCCATCATCCATGACCAGGCTCGTGGGGAGGGAAAAATCTCATCGAGGCGCCGGTGGAGCCGCAGGGACAGTCAGGGCCGGGGACAGCCAGGGCTGGGGACGGTCAGAGCTGGGGACAGCCAGGGCTGGGGACATCTAGGGCTGGGGACAGCCGGGGCTGGGGACATCTAGGGCTGGGGACGGTCAGAGCTGAGGACAGCAGGGCTGGGGACGGTCACAGTGGGGGACAGCCGGGGCTGGGGACGGTCACGGCGGGGTGCAGAGGGCTCCGGGAGGCTGCAGCGCTGGGGTGGAGGTGTGAAGGGAGGCGAGCGGGGAGCGAACAAAAGCTGCATTGAGTGACAGAGCTCCGGCCGCCAGCGGAGCAGGAGCCCGGCCAGGAAAAACAGCCCTGGAGCGGGGAGCAGCACATCGTGTCCCTGGCCGCGGCCGCCGCGCTCGCTCGGGACATTCTGTAGCGGAGGAAGCTGGCGCGGGTACGGCTGGCTCGGGCTGACCCCGGGGACAGCGCGGGGACTCCGGCAGCGCTGCCCGGCCCGGCGGTACCGCGGCACCGAGCCCGGTACCGAACCCGATACACCCGGACCCCTGCTGGCTCCGGGTACTGCGGTACCGAGCCCGGTACCGAACCCGGTACGCTCGGAGCCTGCTGGTTCTGGGTACTGCGGTACCGAGTCCGGTACCGAACCCGGTACACTCGGAGCCTGCTGGTTCTGGGTACTGCGGTACCGAGCCCGGTACCGAACCCGGTACACTCGGAGCCTGCTGGCTCTGGGTACTGCGGTACCGAGCCCGGTACCGGCTCTCGGACCCTGCTAGCTCTGGGCACTCGGTACCAGCACTGGGACTCTGCGGGCTCTGGGTACCACGGTACCGAGCCCGGTACCGGCACTGGGTTCCTGCCGGCTCTGGGCAACGCGGTACCGAACCCAGTACCGGCACTCGGCACTCGGAGCCTGCCGGCTCTGGGTACCGCAGTACTGGGCCTGGTACCGGCACTGGGTCCCTGCTGGCTCTGGGTACCGCGGTACCGAGCCCGGTACTGGCACTCGGAGCACCGCGGTACCCAACCCGGTACCGGCACTCGGCTCTCGGAGCACCACGGTACCGAGCCGGTACCGGCACTGGGTCTCTGCCGGCTCTTGGTACCGCGGTACCGAGCCCGGTACCGGCACTCGGCTCTCGGGATACCGCAGTCCGGAGCCGGTACCGGCCCTGGGTCCCTGCTGGCTCTGGGCACTCGGTACCGGCGCTGGGGGCGGCGCGGGGCGGGGATGCAGCCGGGGAGCGGGCGCCGTGCCCAGGAATTCGAGGATGGTTTGCAGGCGGCGCTGCCCGGGCAGCAGCGGCTAATTCAGGCTAATTCAATTACAGCTCCGTGTCACGGAGCCCGGCCCGGCGGCTGGGGGCCCCGCGGGCAGGGGTGGCCTCTGAAGGGCTGCCAGGTCCCCAGGACACCGGGATGGGGGTGTGCTGTCACCCCCAGCTCTGCGGGGAGACCCTCAGGCAGGAAAATTCCCATTTTCCCAGTGGAAAATGGGAATTTCCCACTAAATTGCCAGAGGGCAGGGATGGATGGGATCTTGGGAAGAAATTCCTCCCTGTGAGGATGGGCAGGCCCTGGCACAGGGTGCCCAGAGCAGCTGTGGCTGCCCCTGGATCCCTGGCAGTGCCCAAGGCCAGGCTGGACAGGGCTTGGAGAAGCCTGGGACAGTGGGAGGTGTCCCTGCCATGGCAGGGGTGGGATGGGATGAGCTTTAAGGTCCCTTCCAACCCCCAGACTGGCACCACACAGGCAGGGTGTTGTACCCAGACTGGCACCACAGGCAGGGCATTGTACCCAGACTGGCACCATAGACAGGGTGTTGTACCCAGACTGGCACCACAGAGGCAGGGCATTGTACCCAGACTGGTACCACAGGCAGGGCATTGTACCCAGACTGGCACCATAGGCAGGGTGTTGTACCCAGACTGGCACCACAGAGGCAGGGCATTGTACCCAGACTGGTACCACAGGCAGGGCATTGTACCCAGACTGGTACCACAGGCAGGTTGTTGTACCCAGACTGGCACCATAAGCAGGGTGTTGTACCCAGACTGGCACCATAGGCAGGGCATTGTACCCAGACTGGCACCACAAGCAGGTGCCCACAGCCTGGGGGTGCTGAGGTGTGCCCCCGGGTGCTCAGACCCCTCGGATGGGCTTCCAGAGGGAAAAAGAGGCGTGAGGAGCTGCTTTCCTGCAGGGAGGTGTGACTTCCCCTTCCTTCCACACCTCCTCCCTTGTGCCTTCTCATCCCGGCATCCACCCCAGCCCTGCTGCAGCCTCCACCCCGCAGGAACACCCTAAAATTAACACCCAGGGGGCTGTGGGTGGGTTCAAGCCCCTGGGTCGAGGCTCAGGGCGCTGTCATTGCTGCTTTGTTCTGGTGCTCTGAGCACTGGCTCCTTCTGCCCGTTTTTGGGCATTTTGTGACACCCTCCCACCCAGACACCTTTTTTTTGGTAGTTTTATTTCCAAGTGTCTGATTCCTCTGACTGCCACACAAACCCCACCGGCACTGTGGGCCTGGGGAAGGTCCTGGGGCTGATCCCGCAGCCCGAGGCGTCACTGACAGTTTGTAAGGGACAGCTTACTGCGGGCTCTCGCTCCAGAGGGACCCATCAGCATAAAAAACACTCCTGAGGGTGCTGCAGGCCTGGCCCAGAGCATCTCCTGTTCCTCCTGGCTGCAGGAGGGCCGGTGCCCCATGGCCCGGGGGTGGATCCCGATCCTCCCTCGGGCGGCACCGGGACCGGCTGCCTCTGCCTCGGCAGCTCTGGCTGATGTAATTTTTGCCATTACAGATAAAACTGCTCCGCCTCGGGTGGCAAACTCCCCCAGGGCAGGCAGGAGGGGGTTGTTGTGTTCCTGTTGCTTTGCAGCAGCCTACAGGGATCCCGCTGCCTCCCCAGGGTGGCTGCCTGCTTCTCCTCCTCCTCCTCTTCCTCCTCCTCCTCTCCTCCTCCGGCTGCCTGTGCTGCCTGAGCCCTTCCCAGAGCCGTGCTTGGGGGGCAGAGGCTGCACCACGAATTGCCCCATTGGCTCATTGTTACCCCTGGTGCTGCTGCTTTGTGCCTGCTGTGGCAGAATTCCCTCATCCCACTGCCTGCCCACGGGGAGCATCCCTGGATCCTGCCTGCATCCTGCAGGGACCCCTGTGCCTGTGGCTTCCCTGCCACCCCGTGTGATCAAACAGCCGCAGAGCAGGGGGACACCCTGCCCGGGGAATGCAGCATCCCTGGGGGCAGAGTTTGGGACGCTGGGAAAAATCTCGAGACGTCCCTGGTGATTCCAGCCCTGGGAGGGAAGAGCAGAGTTTGGGATGGAGCTGGGGATGGAGAAATCCCTGGGAGGGAACAGCAGAGTTTGGGATGGAGCTGGGGATGGAGAAATCCCTGGGAGGGAACAGCAGAGTTTGGGATGGAGCTGGGGATGGAGAAATCCCTGGGAGGGAACAGCAGAGGCTGTGATGGAGCTGGAGGTGGCACAGGGATGCAGAACTCCCTGGGAGGGAGCAGCAGAGGCTGTGATGGAGCTGGGGATGCAGAACTCCCTGGAAGGGAGCAGCAGAGGCTGTGATGGAGCTGGGGATGCAGAACTCCCTGGAAGGGAGCAGCAGAGGCTGTGATGGAGCCGGGGATGCAGAGCTCCCCCTCCGTGCTGTGGGCTCGCTGCCAGCCCCTGGGCTGAGGGGGAGCTGCAGCTCCTGCTTGGGGCACCTCCTGCATCCCTGCTGGGTGTCCCCAGGGTCCCTGGGCAGGGTTTGATGTGCCTCGCCTTGGGCTGGGAGCAGGGGAACGTGTCCTGGGTGGTGTTTTCTTTTGTTTTTGAGGAGCCAGGAGCGGGGGGCAGGGAGAGAGTGCCCAGCCAGAGCTGGGGCGCAGTGGCTTCTCTGTCCCTGCTGCAGCAGCCCAGGTGGGGTGGCACTGTCCCCAGGGGGAATGTCCCCAAGGGGAATGTCGTACCCAGGGGGCTGGCAATGGCAGAGCCGACCTCAGGGCACTCAAGTGGGGTGGCACTGTCCCCAGGGGAAATGTCCCCTCCTTGTCCCCTCACCAGTCCCCCGAGGGGATGGCGATGGAAGAGTCAACCTCAGGACAGCCCAGGTGGGGTGGCACTGTCCCCAAGGGGAATGCCCCCAAGGGGAATGTCCCGATGGGGAATGTCCCCTCTTTGTCACCTCACCAGTGCTCCAGGGGGCTGGCAATGGGAGACCCAACCTCAGGGCAGCCCAGGTGGGGTGGAACTGCCCCAAGGGGAATGTCCCCAAGGGGAATGTCCCCTCTTTGTCACCTCACCAGTGCCCCGGGGGCTGGCAGTGGCAGAGCCGACCCCAGTGCCCCCCGGGCGTGTGGCACAGGGCACCAGCCCCTCTGGGCTGCAGTGCCAGGCCCCCAGCCCAGCACCCCCTCACCTGCAGGATGTCTCCTGCTGTTTCCCTGGCAACGGCGGCGCTGCCATCCCCGCACACCTCGGGCAGAGTTTCCCTGCCTCCCCTGCGATGTCATCGCTGCTGTTTCCCGGGTAACCCAGCACCGGGAGCTCCTCCAGGCAGGTCCTGGGGGTCCCCAGCTGCCTCCTGCTCTGCCCAGCCTCTCACACAGCCCTGCTGGGGTGGCCTTGGCTGCTGGGCACAGGCTGGCGAGTCCCAGGGCTGCTCTTTCCCAGGCAGGGATGGAAGGATGAGGCACCAGCCTGGCAGGAAGTGTCCCCGTTTGTCATGGCTTAACCCCCGTGGCACCAAATATCCCACCCTGGTAGGATGGGGAGAGAGCTGTGAGCAGGTAAAAAAAAAAAAACAAACATGGTTGAGATAAGAACAGTTTAATAAATGAAATAATGGAATGAAATGAGAGAGGGGGGAGAGAGATAAATAAACTCCAATTAAAACAATAAACACAAGGTCTCCTTCCAGATGCTGCCCTGAAATTGGTGCCTCAATCCCCCAGTTTAAATACTGGGAACATCTTCCTGCAGGATGGGATGTCCCTTTGGCCATGGTCAGCTGTCCTGGCCGTGCTCCCTCAGGGCTGTGACAGAGCTCAGCCCCCACTCTGCTCACTGCAGGTGCCTCGTAGGTCTGCTCAGGGTGGGGAGCCATGGGCAGCTCAGGGATGGAGGAAAAGCAAGGCTCGGGCAGCCTGTGCCTGCACACAGGGCTGGGCACTGTGCCAGGGCGTGTGGGCACTCGGTGTTCCCAAGGGAACAGCACCAAGGGATGCTGGCAAGGCTCCAGGGCAGCTGGGACTCTGCTGATCACCTCGGGGTAACTGGTTAGGGCAGGAGGGCACCGGGGAGGTGGGTAAAGCACCCCAGGACAGGCTCTGCAGCTGATGGTGCCTTCATGCCATGAGCCCATCCCAGCCCAGTGGGCAGCTCCCCATGCCCTGTGAGCAGCTTGCCCTGTCCCACCCCAAGTGGCATGTCCCCTGCTGGGGAAGGTGAAACAGGAAAGCCTTATAAATATGATTGCCTGGCAGAAGATTTTGAGACTATGGAAACTATAAGTGAGATTGAAATGAAAGCAAGCTTTGAGATCCCTCAGTTACTGAACAACTGGAAAACAATGGCATGGCCAGCTGAAGGTGATCCCCTTATGATCAAACAACACCCTCTGCTTGCAGACAGGCCCAAGGCTCAGAGCAGACCCTGCCAGCTTGGCAGAAGGGGCCCAAAGAGGACTTTTTAGGGTTTAAAATGTAACCCAGTGTGGTAATGTAATGATTCTTATAGGCTGTATGTAAATGCTGTAGGATTTGTATCTTGGACTAGATTGGTTAGTGAGAATCAGAATATCCAACACAGAAGATGATTTATTGTATTGTAAGGGGAACCTCCCTCTCTTACCCCTTTTGCTCTCTTACCCTTTTACTCTCTTTCCCTCTCACCCTCTCTGCCCCTCTCTTCTCTCAGCCTGCTCTGAGCTGTGGCTGGCAGCTCCCAGCAGGGCCCTGCACCCAGGCCCTTTGCAATAAACCACAAGTTCCTGACCTGGCTGCAGAGATCTCTGGTCTCTGTCCATCCCCACCATCCTACCCCCAACGCTCCTACACCCCCACTCCCTGTACAGATCTTGGGGACCCCAGACACCCCTAAACCCGACAGCATCAGGGCTCAGACCCCGGGCAGGGCAGGCTGGAGCCTCCCAGGAGGGGCAGTTCCAAGGGCTGCCTCCAGCCGTGGCTGCAGAGCCAGGAAATTCCCGTGTGCTCAGCCCTGCCCGGGGAATGTGTTTGGATGAAACCCGAGCCTGCAGCGCCGCTGGCCAGCGCTTCCCCCTGGATCCTCTGCTGCGCCCCGTGGGCTGGGCTGGGAAATGCTTTGGGCTGGTTTTGGGGAGCCCTGCTGGCAGCCAGCCCCTCTCCTGCACAGGATCCCTTGGGAGCAGCACCTGGGGGATCCAGACACCCCATCCTGCTGAGCCCTTGGGGCAGGGGAGTGTCCTAAAAATCTCCCTTTTCTCATCCATCAGTGGGGCTGTGCCCCTTTCCCACCCTGTGCCCTTTTCTCATGGCCCCTTTCCCATCAGTCTGTGCCTTTTATCCATTTCCCCCCATCAGGGGGCTGTGCCCCTTTCCCACCCTGTGCCCCCACACTGTGCCTTTCCCACCCTGTGCCCTTTGCCACCCTGCGCCCTTTTCCCCCCCAACAGTGGGGCAGTGCCCACGAGCACAAATGAGTTTGTTGTTGATATCAGGGCTCTGTGGGGTGACACCAGGGGCCCAGGTGACACCAGGGCTCTGTGGGGTGACACCAGAGATCCATGGGGTGACACCAGGGCTCAGCCACAGGCATTGTGGGCAGAGCTGTGCCCGGTGGGTGCCCGGAGGCTGCCGGGTCCTGGCAGTGCCAGGGTGGCACCGGGGTGTGTGGGAGGGCTTTGTCCCTGGCACAGGGACATTCTGGGGCACAGGGGGGCTTTGAGCCCACCCTTGGGCAGCTGCTGAGCATGGGGGAAGGCTCCCCTCCTCCTCATCCTCCTGCCATCCTCTCCGCCTGGCTGGCTGTGCTGGGAGTGAGCACAGGCTGTGGGACCCACCTGGGGCTGTCATTGGCAGGTGCAGAGCAATGGAAAAAAGGGACAGCTGGGCCAGCAGGGGTGGCAGAGGACATGAGAGAGGGGCTGGGGATGGGGGACACGAGGGGGGCTGTGACTGTAGGTGCCCTGTGCAGGGTGGTGCCCGTTGTGCCATGGGGGTGTGACTGGAGCAGTGTGTGACACCTCACTGCAGGCTGGGGACATCCTGGGCAGGGCTGTCCTGGGCAGGTGCAGAGCAAATGGGCAAAAAGGGACAGCTGGGCCAGCAGGGGTGGCAGGGGGCACGGGGGGACTGCAGGTGCCCTTGCAGGGTGGTGCTCGTTGTGCCATGGGGGTGTGACAGGAGCAGTGTGTGACACCCCTTGGCAGGCTGGGGACATCCCAGGCAGGGCTGTGACCCACCCAGGCTGCTGCAGGGCTGGGGGCTGTTCTGTCAGCCCCCTGGGATGGTTTTTACCTGTCCCCTACCCCACCTTTGCCTTTGGCTCCTGCCCAGCACCCAAGAGGGGCTGAGAACCCCCCGAGCTGTGGCTGCCACCCCGAGGCACAGCAGGGATGGGCTCCCCATCCCCTTCACCCCCTGGACCCGACACAGGAGCCCCCCCAGCTGTGAGCCCCTCACCCCTAAGAGCATCCCCCTTAGGGAGACCCCCAGGGCACCCCAGGGTTGTGTGGGGTGTTCACAGAATCATGGTTTGGCTTTGAAGGGACCTCAAAGCCCACCCAGTGCCACCCCTGCCATGGCAGGGACACCTCCCACTGTGCCAATGCCCAGGCTGGCCTTGGGCACTGCCAGGGATGGTTTGAGGGTTTTGGAGCCTTTCAGTGTGTGCTGGCATGGGGGCTCTGCCTGGCACTGAACAGCAGCCTGGGGACAGCAGGGACAGCCCAGAGCCTGCCAGGGTGCCCTGGGCTCGTTCAGATGGACCCAACCCCACCACTGGCTGGAAACTGCTCCTTATTTTCAGAGCTGTTGTTTAAACAGTGCTTTTGCCACGTTTCTGCACAGCAAGTCCCCGTGGTGAGGATTTTCCCCCTTAGAGGCTTCACGGAACCCTCCCCTGCTCCACCCTCTGGGCCTGAAACCTTCAAACTGTACAAACATTTGTTTGCTTGAGCAGCTGGGATTTTTATTTTTTATTTTTTTTTAATTTTAATTTTTGGAATAAAACTGTTCCATGAAGGATCTCCCAGCCAAAGGCAGGTGGTGGTGGGGATGTCCCTGCTGTCCTGGCCACCCCTCAGGGCTGAGAGCCCTGAGTTCTCCCAGGCCTTTGCCGTCTGTGCTTGCTGCTGGTGGAAATCTCTTGCAGGAGGAAATTCCTCCCTGGGAGGGTGGGGAGGCCCTGGCACAGAGCAGCTGTGGCTGCCCCTGCATCCCTGGCAGTGCCCAAGGTTGGGCATTGGGGTTTGTAGCACCGGTGACAGTGGGAGGTGTCCCTGCCATGGCAGGGGTGGGGTGGGATGGGATTTAAGGTCCCTTCCAAACCAGTTTGGGATTGTCTGACTGTATTTGAGAAGGAAAAAGCCCCTTTCCATGCAGGGCACAGCACAGAGGGACTCGGGGCGCCCCTGGGGGGCTGTTCCCCTGGGGAGGGGATGGGGGGCGGGAGGGGAACCCCTGGAGCAGAGTGGGGGGACATGGGGAGAACAGGGGGGACACGGGGGGACATGGGGGGATATGGGGGGGGAAGGGGGGATATGGGGGGACATGGGAGAACAAGGGGGAACACAGGAGGACATGGGGGGGATATGGGGGAATAGGGGGGGAACACAGGGACAATGGGGGCAACAGGGAGGGTACATGGGGACAACAAAGGGGGACATGGGGGAACACAGGGGGACATGGGGAGATGCAGGGGGAACACAGGGGAACGATAGGGGAACAAGGGAAGAACATGGGGGCACACAGGGGGAACACGAGGGGACACTGGGGGACACCATGGGACATGGGGGGACATGGGGGGGATATGGGGGGACATGGGGGGGATATGGGGGAATAGGTGGGGAACACAGGGAGACACAGGGGGGACACGGGGGGACATGGGGGGGATATGGGGGGACATGGGGGGGATATGAGGGAATAGGTGGAGAACACGGGGGACAGAGGGGGAACATGGGGAGAACATGGGGGAACACAGGGAACACAGAGGGACATGGAGGGACATGGAGGGACACCAGGGGACACGTGTGCCCCGGTGCTGGCTCTCTGCCCATCCCTCCCCAGCTCGCTGGGAGCAGCACAGCTCAGAGGCACCTCCAGGCTGGAAATCCGGCCTGGAAATCTGGTGGCACAGACAGGGCAGGATGAGGATGAGGAAGGGGATGGGGATGAGGAAGAGGATGAGGATGGGATGGATGAGGGGGATGAGGATGAGGATGAGGAAGAGGAAGAGGAAGAGGAAGAGGAAGAGGATGAGGAAGAGGATGAGGATGAGGAAGAGGAAGAGGAAGAGGAAGAGGATGAGGATGAGGATGAGGATGAGGATGAGGATGAGGATGATGGGGATGAGGATGGGATGAGGATGAGGGTGAGCAGGGGCTGGACTCCCCGGCTCTGGGGCTCCTGCTGCTGCCCGGCTCGGGGGGCTGCGGTGCTCAGTGAGCCGGGCAGGGCGGTGACACGGGGGTGACATGTGGCTGTGTCCCTCCAGGTGACCCAGAGGCGGTGTTTCACAGCACCACACCCTCCCACGGGTGTCTGAGCATCGCTGTGGCTCACGGGTGTGCTTCCCCCTTCCTCCCGCAGGCGGTGAGGAGGAGGAGGAGGAGGAAGAGGAGTGGGCGGTTTTCCTGCAGGGAACAGCCCCAAGGCTCAGGATGCTGCTCGGGGGACCTCGTGCATCCCTGCCGGGTGTCCCCGGGCTCCCAGCAGGGTTGGATGTGCCTCGCCTCGGGCTGGGAGCGGCTCGGGGCTCTCGGAGCACAGACAGGAGTGCCTGGGGGCACCGGGACACCGCTGTCCCCTGGCAGCCCGGCCCCAGCGGGGACATCCAGCGGTGCCCGAGGAAAAGGGAGCGCTGCTGCTTTAATGATTCGG
The DNA here is from genome assembly GCA_019023105.1 of Diglossa brunneiventris. Classification (NCBI taxonomy): domain Eukaryota; kingdom Metazoa; phylum Chordata; class Aves; order Passeriformes; family Thraupidae; genus Diglossa; species Diglossa brunneiventris. The sequence continues at coordinate 4,977,938 of CM032375.1, forward strand.
CTGCGCTGAGAGCTCGGTGTGGAGGAAATTGAACCCAGGGGAGCGAACCCTGTAATTCCATGCAAAAATGGCCCGGCAGCAGCTCGGGCTGATTGACTGCAGCTGTTTTGGTGGGCAGCTCTGGGGTGTCGTTGGAGCATTACGGGGTAACAGAGGGTCCCCCAAGGGTCTGAGCTGGCCTCAGCTGCTGCAGGGGGGTCTGGGCAGGCAGGGAGTGCTCAGAATGGGGTTTGTCCCCAAAGGAAGGGGGCTGATGTCCCTTAGCTGGATGTGGGCACCCCGCAGAGCTGTGGTGGCACCTCAGGCGAGCTGGGCTGCTGGGGCTGGAGCCCAGCTCTGGGCAGTCCAACCCCCTCACTCAGCACCCGCAGCATCCCCTGGGGCTGGCTGAGAGCTGGGTGGGCAGTGGGAGCTGGCACAGGTGCCCAGGGCAGTGCTGTGCCCGGTGGCACTGCCAGGTCCCCATGCCAGCTGCCCAGGGCAGTGCTCAGCTGCTTCCAGCCCTGAGGGTGAGCAGGGGCCCATGCCAGGGGCACAGAGCTGAGGTGGGCAGCACAGCTGGCCCCAGCCCCTGCCCTCTGGAACGTTCCAGGCTGGCATGGAGATGGGCAGGGCTCCTGGCTGTCCCCTGCCAGCCCTGCAGTGGCACCTGCAGTGACCCCACAGCCAGGGAGGGTCCAGCACCATGGGGCTGTGCCCCTGGTGCCAGGGCAGCTGCAGCTGGGTGCCCACAGCTCTGTGGGGCTCCTGAGGAACTGGGGGACGACTGGGCTCTCACCAAACATCCCCCAGTCCCATAGGGGGGTCCCCAGCTCCCCAAACATCCCTCAGCCCCATAGGGGGGTCCCCAGCTCCCCAACACATCCCCCAGGCCCACAGGGGGGTCCCAGCTCCCCAAACATCCCCCAGGCCCATAGGGGGGTCCCCAGCTCCCCAGCCCTGCCCCAGAGGGGATCCTGTGCCTGCTCGTTATCCCCAGCCCTGCTCGGGTCTAATGAGCCCTCTGGGGAGGGTGTGGTGTGCCAGGGGGTGCTGGGGCATTGGCAGGGCTGTGGTTCTGCACAGGGATCGCTGCCTTCCTCATCATCATCATCCCCGGGCTCCTCTGATGCCCCTCAGGGCGCCCCTTGCTGCCCACAGACCTCGGGGTGCTGGGGCAGGACAGGCATTGGGGGACACTGTGGGGTGATGGGACCTGTGCCAGCTGTGCCAGCTCTTGTGGCCCCTCCTGTCCTGACCCAGCCTGGGAACGGCTGTGGCTGGAGGAGAGGGTGTCCCTCAGAGCCCCAGCACCGCCAGCGAGGCCTTGGGGCTGCTCTGGCCCCGTCAGGAGAAGCCCAGGGCAGGGCGGGGTGTTGGTGCAGGCTGGGGTAGCTGGATTGACCGGGCAGGAGTTCCCCAGCACTGAAATCACTCAGTAGCAGTCCTAATCTGTGTCCATCCATCCATCCATCCATCCATCCATCCATCCATCCATCCATCCATCCATCCATCCATCCATCCATCCATCCTCCGTCCATCCATCGGTGGCACAGGGGTGGCACACAGAGGGGTTGGGGGTGGCACAGGGGTGGCACACACAGGGGTGGCACACAGAAGGGACGGGGGGGTGGCACAGGGGGCACAGGGGTGGCAAACAGAGGGTCAGGGGTGTTTAGGGGTGGCATACAGAGATTGGGTGTGGCACAGGGGTGGCAAGCAGAGGGGTCGGGGGTGACAGGGGTGGCACGGGGGTGGCACACAGGGGCCAGAGAGTGTTCAGGGGTGGCACACAAGGCCGGGGGGTGTTCAGGGGTGGCACACAGGGGCCTGGGGGTGTTCAGGGGTGGCACACAAAGGGATGTTCAGGGACAGAACACAGGGAGGTGTTCAGGGGTGGCACACAGAGGTAGCACACAGGGCCAGGGGATGTTCAGGGGTGGCACACAGGGGCCTGGAGGGTGTTCAGGGCAGCACACAGGGGGTGGTTCAGGGGTGCACACAAGGATGTTCAGGGGCAGAACACAGGGGGGTGTTCAGGGGGGGCACACAGAGGGGTGTTCAGGGGTGGCACACAGGGGTCTGGAGGGCGTTCAGGGCAGCACACAGGGCCGGGGGTGTTTCAGGGGGGGCTCACGGAGGGGTGTTCAGGGCAGCACACAGAGCCGGGGCTGTTCAGGGCGGGGTCAGGCTGCAGCACGCCGTGCCCAGCTGTCCCGGGCTGAGCGCACAGCCCGGGGGTGATTAGCGGTCCCTAATGAGCTGTCGGCGGCGCTGGGAGCGCGGGGGGGAGGCGGGGATGCTCCGGCCGTGCCGCCCCGGGCTCCTCGCGTGTCAGCCACCTGCCCCTCGCAGCTCTAATGGGCATTTGCTTCAATTAGCAGCGCGTCAGCCCCGCTCTGCTCAGCCGGAGCGCTGACCCGAACGCGCCGCCGCCGGCCAGACCCCCGCGCCGGGGGGCGGCTGCTCCCCCTGCCCCTGCCTCCCCCTGCCCCTTCTCCTCCCTCTGCCTCCCCCTGCTCTGCCTTCCCCTGCCTCCCCCTGCCCTGTCCCTGTCCCTGTCCCTGCCTCCCCCTTCTCCTGCCCCTTCTCCTGTCCCTGTCCCTGCCTCCCCCTGTCCTGCTTCCCCCTGCCCTTTCCTCCCTCTGCTTCCCCCTTCTCCTGCCCCTTCTCCTGCCCCTGCCCTCCCCCTGTCCCTGTCCCTGTCCCTGTCCCTGCCTCCCCCTGCCTGGCTCCACGGGCTTCCCCTTGCTGGGTTCACCCACCCAGGGAGAGCTGGTGTGGGCCAGGATGGTGTGGGGCTGGTGTGGGTCAGGATGCTGTGGGGCTGGTGTGGGTCAGGATGCTGTGGATTGGGCTGATACAGGATGTGCTGATGTGGGATCTTCTGATGTGGGGTGGGCTGATGTGAGTCAGGAGGGTGTGGGGTATGCTGATGTGGGGTGCCGGATGTGGGGTATGCTGATGTGGGGTGCCCAGATGCCCCTGCAGGCACAGGGGCTGGTGGGGTCTCTGCAGCTGCCTGCCTATGGCCCAGCACGGGGGTCCCCTCCTGTCCTCGTGAGCCATCCCTCCCTGCCATGCCCAGCTGTGGGCAGCCCTGCCATGTGTGCCAGCTGCTCCCCAGACAGGCCTGGGCCCTGCTCGGGGTGGCCGTGCCAGGGCTGGGGGCTGTGCTCAGCCAGTGGTGACACCAATGCAGGGAGCAGGGCTGGCCGTGCCCAGGGGATGGTGCCAGGAGGTGCCTGAGCCATTTTTGGGGTGAATATGATGTTTTTGGCGGTGTCACCATTGAATGTCCCATGCCACCACCCTCCTTGTACATCACCCCAGGGATGAAGCCCCGTTGAGGCTGTTGGCAGCCTCTGCCCTCTGCAGTATTTCCTCCAGCAGTGGCAATTTTGTTGTGCAAGGAGTGAATAAGGATCAATTAACCCCTGGAGCCGTCCTTGTGCTGCTGGCAGAGCTCTTGTTAGCATCCCTGTCCCTGTCCCTGTCCCTCCCCCTGTCCCTGTCCCTATCCCTTTCCTATTCCTATTCCTATTCCTATTCCTATTCCTATTCCTATTCCTATTCCTATTCCTATTCCTATTCCTATTCCTATTCCTGTCCCTGTCCCCATCCCTGTCTCTGTCCCCATCCCTGTCCCTTTCCCTGCCCCTGTTCCTGTCCCTGTACCCTTGTCCCTGTCCCCCTGTCCCTTTCCCTGTCCCTGTCCCCATCCCTTTCCCTGTCCCTTTCCCTGCCCCTGTCCTTGTACCCTTGTCCCTTTCCCTGTCCCTGTCCCCATCCCTGTCCCCTTGTCCCTGTCCCCCTGTCCATATCCCTGTCCCCCTGTCCCTGCTTCCTCTTGCCATTGGTGCTGAGCCCACACCAGGTAACAACCAACGGGCTCCTCGGCTGGGTGGCCCAGCAGCCTGGACAGACAGACAGAAAGACCTCTGACAGCAGGTCTGGGGAGCAGCTGGGGTTGGGTTTTGGTGGGAAACACTTGGTGCTGGGCAGAGGGGAGGGGTGGCAGCTCGGTGGGCACAGCACAGGGGTGCAGGGATGTGCAAGGGATGGGGAGGGCCCCAGAGCGCCTGGTTTGCTCTGCCCACTCTGCCCAGGGCCTGCTCCTGTTCTTGCACTCCTTTCCCCCACCCTGCTCTCCTCGGGGCACGCAGGGGGAGCTCAGCCCCACTCCCTGCATCCCGACACTCGTGGGCACCCCAGGCTGGGGTGGGCATGGGCAGTGCCTGTCCTGGGCTTGGTACCCGTGTGGGTGGCTCATTTTGGGGCCCAGGGTTCATCTCGGGGGTCGATGCTCATTCTGGGGTCTGAGGTTCACCTCGGGGTCGATGCTCATTTTGGGGTCTGAGGTTCACCTCGGGGTCGATGCTCATTTTGGGGTCTGAGGTTCATCTCGGGGCTCGATGCTCGTTTCAGGAGTCCGGCCTCGGGGGATGAGGCTCCCCCGCAGCATCGTTGTCATCCTCACCGTCGCTGCCAGCTGCCCATTGACAGTCGAGGCACTCTCCCGCACAATGGGTCCGGCTAATCCCGTTACAATGGCGCTAATTGCTAATCAGACCGATTTCACACTGCCGGCTCCCCTGACAATGAGGCTCTCCGGAGGGGGTGAGGGGCTCCGTGGGTGCCCGCAGCCCCCCCTCCTGCCCCGCAGACGGGCACCGCCCTGGCACTGGGGTCTTCCAGCCTGGCAAAGCCTCCGGCAGCTGGCATGGGCTGGCACGGGCTCAGCCGCGTCCGGCCTGTGCCAGCCAGGCTGGGCAGGGGGTCCGGTGCACCTGCAGCCCCGGTGTCACCTCCAGCCCGTCCTTGTGCTCCCCAGAGCATCCCGGTCCCCTGGGCTGAGCTGTGGGGGCGGGCGGGGGTCCGCGGTGCGGGTGTCCCCTCTGTCATGGGCTGGTTGTCACCCTTGTCACAGGCTGGCTGTCACCTCTACAACAGGCTGGCTGTCACCCCTAGAATGGGCTGTGTGTCACCCCCAGCACGGGCTGGGTGTCACCCCTATCTTGGGCTGTGTGTCACCCCTATCTTGGGCTGTGTGTCACCCCTGTCTTGGGCTGTGTGTCACTCCCAGCACGGGCTGGGTGTCACCCGCAGCACAGGCTGTGTGTCACCCACAGCACGGGCTGGGTGTCACTCCCAGCACGGGCTGTGTGTCACCCCTGGAAGGGGCTGTGTGTCACTCCCAGCACGGGCTGTGTGTCACCCCTGTCTTGGGCTGTGTGTCACCTCTAGCTGTGAGCCCGGACCGATGCCCTTGCCCGGTGCTGTTTGGGGTTTGGGCACTGGGGGCTGTGGGGCTGGGTTAGCAGTGAGGGGCTGAGCCATCGGCACGGGCAGGGGGGACAGGGGGACAGGGGGGACAGGCAGGGGGGACAGGGGGACAGGGGGGACGGGCAGGGGGGCACAGCACGGGCACAGGGCACGGCCAGCCCTGCAGTGGTGCTGCAAGAAGTGGTGCAGGGCAGGGAGTGGTGCCAAAGGCACCGTGGGTGCCCTGGGGCTGGCACCATCCTCTCCTGACCCCAGGGCACGCCCTGCCAAGGCAGCTGCTGTCCCCTGTGTGTCAGGGGATGCTGCCAGGGGGCTGTGGGACGCTGGGTGCCCAGGGGCTGTCCGGGTGAGGCAGCTCCTGCTGGTAATCAGCTCCTGCCCACCCCAGCGCCGCTCCCTGTGCCCCGAGCTGTGGGCAGTCGAGCGTGTCAGGGTGCTAATGAGGAGAGAGCCGGGTGTGCTGCACCTTGCACTTAATTGCTGCTGGCTTCTGGCTCTTAATGAAGCTCGGCTGCGGGAGAAGCAGCAGCCTCTCCTCGTCTCCTCTCCCTCGGGCAGCCTGACCCTGCCAGCCCTGTGCCCTGCCTCGGGGCTGTGGGTGCCCTGTGCTGCCTCTGGGGTGGGAGGATGCTGAATGTCACCCCCGTGCAGCTGTGACATGCCCGAAGCTCATCCCCTGTCCCCGTGCTCTGCATCTCCTGCCTGCTGTGCTGGGCAGGCTGGCAGCGCTGCCAGGGAGGGACTGTGGCTGTGGCAGGGCCCCCACTCCTGCCAGGGGCTCAGCAGTGACTGGGCATCACTCCTGCAAGCCCAGTTTGGCATGCCCAGCTCCCCATGGCCTGTGGGCGCAGGGCAGCACCGTGGGGCTGAGCTGGCTGGTGACCCTGGCCCTGCCAGGCAGTGACAACCACGTGCTGTGCTTCTGTCCCTGCTGCTTGAATGGTGGCTGAGTCCTGGATGGGAGCTTGGATCACCCTGTCCAATGATGGACAGGATGGGAGTTTGGTCCATGATGGGCTGGGAGCTTGGATCATCCTGTGGCTTAAGGAGAGCTGCTGGAAGGGTCCGGGGGACTCTCCCTGCCAGGGCTTGACTTGCTCTGCTGGAAGGTGGTGAGCACTGGTTGGGCAGCTGTGTCCCAACCACCCCCTGGGCCCCCTCCCCAGCCATGCAGGAAGGGGTTAATGGCTGGCCCATACCTGCAGTTGCATTTTAAAGATGTGAAATTAAAGCCCGTAATTTATTCTCCCCACACACGAAGGAGCAATTAGTTCTAAACACGGCTTAATCAGTCAGTGCGAGATTGATTTCTGTAGACTTGGATTTGGTGGCTGCTGGCGAGGAGCCAGCCTGGGAGCAATCTCCAAATAAATGAAGTGCAGAGAAGTAAGCCATTACATAATATGATAGATGAGGCTGGAGCTCACTTGCCTCTTCATTAGTATTCCACTGTACACCACAACAGCACCAAACTTTCTCCCCCTCCTCGTCCTTCTGCCCCTCCTGCAGCTGGGAAGGGGCTGGGGAGGGGCCTCCCCTCTCCAGGAGCCCCTGGCCAGCCCCGAGCCTTTGGGCAGAGCTGGGGAAGGGTCTCTGTGCTGCAGACTCTTCCCTGGGCTCTGCATCTTGCCTTTGTCCTCTGGGGAAACTGAGGCACAGGGAGCTGTGGTGGCATCCCTTGAGCTGCATGTCAGCAGGGAGAGGCCGGTGTCAGAGAACCCCACATTGGTTTGGGCTGGGAGGGACCTCAAAGCCCATCCCATCCCATCCCATCCCATCCCATCCCATCCCATCCCATCCCATCCCATCCCATCCCATCCCATCCCATCCCATCCCATCCCATCCCATCCCATCCCACCCCTGCCCTGGCAGGGACACCTCCCACTGTGCCAGGTGCTCCAAACCTGGCCTTGGGCACTGCCAGGGCTCCAGGGGCAGCCACAGCTGCTCTGGGCACCCTGGCAGAGCCCAAACCTCTCTAACCAGGCCTTGCCAGGCTACAAACCCCCTGTGGGAAATGGCACTGGGGGCACCTGGAACCAGCAGGGGAATCATTCTTTCCTTTCCTTTCTCCATTTGCTGCAATGGGTTTTGGTGCTGCTTTCCATCCTTGATTCAGGAATGTGAATGCCAGAGTGGTTTGGGTGGGAAGGGATCTTCAATGCCAGCTCATTGCAGCCCAGGGACACCTCCCAGTGTGCCAGGTGCTGCCAGCCCCAATGTCCAGCCTGGCCTTGGGCACTGCCAGGGCTCCAGGGGCAGCCACAGCTGCTCTGGCAATTCCAGCCCAGCCCCTGCCCACCCTGCCAGGGAACAATTCCCAATTCCCAAGATCCCATCCAGCCCTGCCCTCTGGCACTGGGAGCCATTGCCTGGCTCCTGTCCCTCCATCCTTGTCCCCAGTCCCTCTGCAGCTCTCCTGGAGCCCCTTCAGGCCCTGCAAGGGCTCTGAGCTCTGCCTGGAGCCTTCTCCTCTCCAGAGGAGCCCCCCCAGCTCTCCCAGCCTGGCTCCAGAGGGGCTCCAGCCCTGCAGGAGCTCCGTGGGCTCCTCTGGAGCATCTTTAACAGGTCCATGTCCTTGCTGTGCTGGGGATGGCAGGGCTGTAGGCAGTTCTGCAGCTGGGGTCTCACAAGAGCCAAGGGGAGGAATCCCCCCCTTGCCCTGCTGGCCTGACAGGGATTTGGGGACAAGGTCTCACATGGTGCCAGCAGTTTGTTTAGGGCTGTGGTGGTGCTGATGTGCCCTGCACAGGGCATGTGTTGGTGCTGAGGGTGGAGGGGAGCACATCAGGAGTGGTGCCAGGCAGGGGAAGGGGCTTGGAGTCCCCTCCAAAGGGATCCCCTCTGCCTGTGGGGCTGGTGGGGAGTGAGCTGGGATCTCCACAGAGGTGCTGGCTGTGCTGGGAGCATCCTGTGGGATGTGCTGGCTGCGTGGTGCCCTTGGGCTGGGAGGGATGGAGAAGCCCTGGGCCTGTGCGTGGTCCTGACCCCATCACTGCATTTGTTGCCTCTTCACCCTGTCCCTCTGCAGGCTCCTGCCAGGGAGGGAAGGTCCCCTGGGAGCTGCCCTGGCTGCTGTGGGTTCCTGGGATCTGCCATGGCAGGAACTGTGCCACAGGCAGAGCTGGGACGGAGGGAGGGATGAAGAAGCCCTGGGCCTGTGCGTGGTCCTGACTCTGTCACTGAATTCGTTGCCTCTTCACCTCGTCCCTCTGCAGGCTCCTGCCAAGGAAGGAGGTCCCCTGGGAGCTGCCCTGGCTGCTGTGGGTTCCTGGGACCTGCCATGGCAGGAACTGTGCCAAAGGCAGAGCTGGGAGGCGCACCAAGGGGCTGTGACCCGTGGGATGTGGGAGGTACCTGCCAGCTGAGTTCTCCCAGCCCCAAACCCTCAGCTCTGGGGGATGGACCCCACGTGTCCCATGGTGCCTCATGTACCCCCCCAGCCCCGTGGGCCTCCCTTTCCTTCGGGGGTGCTGTCCCTGCTGCTGACCCTGCCCCTGTCCTTGCTGTCCCTGCAGAACTCCATCCGGCACAACCTGTCCCTGCACACGCGCTTCATCCGCGTGCAGAACGAGGGCACGGGCAAGAGCTCCTGGTGGATGCTGAACCCCGAGGGCGGCAAGACGGGCAAGACGCCGCGGCGGCGCGCCGTGTCCATGGACAACAACAGCAAGTTCCTGCGCATCAAGGGCAAGGCCAGCAAGAAGAAGCAGCTGCAGGTGACGCAGGAGCGCGGCGAGGACAGCCCATCCTCCCAGCAGCCCAAGTGGTCGGAGAGCCCCGCGTCCCACGCCAGCGACGAGTACGACGCCTGGGCGGACTTCAGGACACGGGCCAGCTCCACGGCCAGCACGCTGAGCGGGCGCCTCTCGCCCATCATGGCCAACCACGAGCCGGACGAGCTGGAGGAGGATGATGGCACCCCCTCGTCGCCGCTGATGTACCCCAGCCCTTCCAGCACCATGTCTCCTTCCCTCAGCGCCCGCTGCTCCGTGGAGCTGCCCCGGCTGACCGACCTGACCGGCACCATCAGCCTGAATGAGAGTCTGGGGGAGAGCATGCTGGAGGACCTGCAGGATGGCTACAGCATGAGCCCCTCGCAGCAGCTCCCCCCGGCCGCCCTGCGGCAGAGGAGCTCCAGCTTCACCTTCAACTCCAAGTGCTCCAGCATGGGGGCCGCCTCCAACACCTACTGCGGGACCATCTACAGCCAGCCGGCCATGGGCCTCATGCGCCGCCTGCCCATGCAGACCATCCAGGAGAACAAGCAGGCCACCTTCTCGCCCGCCAGCTCCTACAGGAACGCCTCGCTGCAGGACCTGCTCTCCTCCATCTCCTACGCACACAAGGAGAGCATGGTCCCGGGGGAGCTGCCCCCCCTGCCGCAGGCCAGCCCCATGGTGCCGGCCCGTGGCCACAGACACAACCCGCTGCTGTGTGGGGGTGGAGAGCAGGCCTTGTCCTCCTACCCGCCCCACCCGGGCTCTCTGATGAAGAGCAACGCCCTGTACCACCCGTCACCAGCCGGCCACCACCCCGCGGTCAGCACCAGTGCCTTAGCCAATCCTGTCAGCCTTATGAGCCTGCCCAGTGAGTCGTGCAGCATGACGGCCGTGCCGCACCACCACGGGCACCTGCATCCCTACGCCAATAGCCAAGGGGCACACATGAGCCTGCTGGATTCGCTGCAGGGCCCCTACCCGGGGGCCGTCCACCCCCCCGTGTTGGGCCAAGACAGGTTCCCAGCAGACCTGGACCTGGACATGTTCAACGGGAGCCTGGAGTGCGACGTGGAGTCCATCATCCTCAATGACTTTATGGACAGTGATGAGATGGATTTCAACTTCGACTCGGCGCTCCCGCCGCAGAACGGGCTCAACGTGCCCGCGCTGCCCGGGGGGCCACAGCCCACGAACCAGAGCTGGGTGCCCGGGTGACCCCTGCCCCTGCTCGGGCTCGCCACCGGGAAGCCACCAGGGGAACATTGAGACTAACTGTTTTTTTTTTCCTTTCTCTTCTGCCTTTGTTTGTTAAGATAGGCGAGAGCCATCGGTCTGAGCTTAAGGTCGAACACGAAACACAAACCGGAGGGTCAAATGTTGAGATGGGGGAGGACGCCCAGCCCCAGATGTGCCAGGTCCTGCCAGCATCCTCTGGAGGACACAGGGCAGGTGGGTGGGAGAGGCAGCCGGAGCCAGGCAGATCCAGGGGGGTAGCAGGAAGGGAAAGCCTTTCCAGACGGTCCCAGTGCCCCGTGGTGCCAGTTGGATTTGCCCTTGGGCTGAGGGACAGAGTGGTGATGGCTGGTGGTGTGGGACCCCTGGGGAAGAACTCTTCTCTGAGCCACCCTGGGAAATGAGTCCTCTGGGCAGAAGTGTCAGGAGTGGGGACCCTGCCCCAGGGCAAGGGGGGGCTCATGGCCCTTCAGTCCTGGTGGAGATGGGAGCTCTGCTGAGCCCACACCCCCAGGCCAGCTCTGCTGGGTGTCCTGGTGGCTCCAGGCAGGGTTCCTCGCTGAGCAGTGAGCAGGGGGTGGTGATGGTGTGCAGCCAGCAGCCCTGGAGCAGCATCTGGCAGCCCCTGGTGGGGCAGGAGAAGCTGCAGCCCCTGCCCAGAGCAGGCTGGGCACACTCCAGGGGGGTCCTGCTGGCAGTGAGGGACCCCTGGGCTGGAGGCTCAGGGGCAGCTCGCAGGGGCGGGGAGGGGGAAGTATTTATTTGATTTCATGCACTCTTTTGCCATTGAGTTTTTGCATTGGAAGGAAGAAAAGGGTCGAGCTTAGGGAGAGGAGAGAGAGAGGCCATGGGCAATGTGTCCCATCACATGGCTCATCCTGGCGTGGCCATGGGGGTGTTGGATGTTGGGGTGAAAGCTGGGGGGCTGTGATGTGGGCCCCCCTCCAGGAGGGGCTCTGTGTGTGTGAGGAGGGAGGGATGTGGTGGCCCAGGCCTCTGGATGCAGCGTGGGGTCCATCCTGCTCCAAGCTTGGGTGACCCACATTGCTCAGGGAGGTGCCACAGGGGCCCCGCCAGGGCTGTGGGGCTCCTGGGGGGTCAGTGCCACCATGGCTGTCCCAGTGTCTCACTGCCCACCCCTGGGGTGCCAGGAGCTGTCAGCAAGAGGGGTGCACCCACCTGCCAGGGGCTGGGGCTCCATGGGGGTGGGGACCACGATTCACACGTGGTCCTGCTGTGTGTCAGGACCCCAAACTGACCCCACTCTGTGGGGCAGGAGAGAGCCAGGGATGTCCCAGCCTTTCCACACAGCTGCCAGGAGCAGCAGGGTTTGGAGGGGTTCAGGCTGGTGGCCAGCAGGAGCACCTGGTCTGGAGAGGATGGAGGGGCTGGGAGGAGGAGCTGGGAGCTGCTGCTGTGTCCTGGGGGGGCTCTGCTCAGCCATTCTTCCTCCTGGGCACCACAGGCTCTGTGTGACCCCCAGCCCCTGGCTTGCAGCGGGGTCAGTGCACAGAAGCAGCACATTTTCCCAGCTCCAGCTCCTCTGCCATGGAGCTGGGTCCCAGCCACAGGTCAGGGCAGGGGGACCCATGGGTGGCACCTCCTGCTCCTCTCCTGACCCACATGGCTGTGACAGAGGAGCCCTGTGTGCCACTGCTCACCTTCACCCAGGGCACACAGCAGGCACGGTCTCTAAAGACATCCTTACGAGTTAATTAATTATGTTTACATTATTTGATCATGTACAGAATTTAATATATTCTATTATATATAATCTTTCTTGAATGCTTTTTTAAAAAGGATTATTCTTTGGTCAGGATCATTACTGCATTCCTTTTATACACCACCTCTCCTTTCAGGCATCTTTCAAATCCTTGGAAACCGATTGCAAATGGCTCTTTAACCCCTGAACCCCCAGTTCAGCACATGGTGTGAGGGACCCAGAGGCAGGAGCAAACTGGGGCCTCTGCCCTCCAGGAATGGGAGAAAGGGAAGAGTCCTGGCTTTTCCAGGCATCTGCACCCCAGGAATGGGAGAAAGGGAAGAGTCCTGGCTTTTCCAGGCATCTGCCCTCCAGGAATGGGAAACAGGGAAGGGTTCCTGGCTCCTCCAGGCCTCTGCCCTCCAGGCACAGATCCAGCAGCACACCAGCATGCCAAGCAGCAGTCGGGCAGTTGGAGATGGGATTCTCCCATGCTGGGGTCCCTGAGCCCCCTTCGGTGTCACAGACACTGGCTGGCCATCAATGTGGTGGGGGAGCTGCCCCAGAGCAGGAGGGGAATGTCCCCAGCACAGGAGGGAAGTGTCCCCTTAGTGCAATACAACATCCCCGTGTCCCCAACAGCTGCAGGGAAATATCCCTGTGTCCCCAGCACTGGAGAAAAGTGTCCACTTGTCTCCAGCAGCAGGAGGGGAGTGTCTCCTTGTCCCCAGCACAGGAGGGGAGTGTCCCCAACAGCAGGAGGGAGGTGTCCCCGTGTCCCCCTGCCCCGTGCCCGCCGTGCCGCCCCGTGCCCCTGCCCCGCTGCGTGGGCACGGCCCCTGGCCAAGCTGTGTCGTGGTTCGTGACCGTGGGGTTGTCGTGTGTGCGGTGCAGTCGTGTTGGTAACGTCAGTCAGTCGTGTGTTCAGTCGTCCTGCGGGGCGAGGGGCGGCCGCGGGGGCACAGGGAGGCTGCAGGGCTGGGTGGCACTGCTGGCCCTGCCACAAAGCACCAGGGCAGGTGGGCTGTGTGTCCAGGTGGGTGGTGGTGGGGGATTGGGGGTGTTGGGGGTGGCTGTGCCCCCCTGTGACTGTCACTGTGGGGAAGGGGACACCCACCAGGGCTTTGTGTCACTGCCTGAGGCTCTGGGTTCCCTCTCTGGAACCAGCGAGGCCACCTCAGGTCCCACCTCACTGAGCTCCATCCTCCCCTCTCCATCAGCAATTCCCCCTCTGGGACCAGGAGCTCCCTCCCTGCTCCCGCCCTGCCCTGCCTGGAGCCAGTGTGGGGGGACACCCAGGACCCCCCAGTTTGCTTCCCCTGGCGGTTTTGGGTCCGTTTCCCTCGTATTTATAACTGTACAGACTGGGGGGGAGGGTCTCATCTCTCACACACATTTATTGTAGGCAATGGTAACTTTCTTGGTTGTGCTATTAGAGTTTGTGTATGTGGCAATGTAAAGAACTGTGTATAGTGCATTGTACAGCATATTTTCATGAATAAAATTGTTTTAAATATTACAAGGTGGGGCTGCTGCTGCTGTCAGTGCTTGTGTGTGTGGCTGAGGGGGGGGATGGTGACCCCAGGGAAGCTGGGGAACGTGGGAGAGTGACCGAGGAGGAGATGGGATTTTGGTGAAACTGAGCTTGCACCCAGGGCATGGGGGAGGTTGGGCTGTGGAGGTCATAGAACCACAGAATCATCATAGAAAAGGAGACTCAGGGGTGCCCTCATCACTCTGCAGCTCCTGAAAGGTGCCTGTGCTCAGCTGGGGCTGGGCTCTTTCTCCAGGCACTGACAGAACCAGAGCACACAGCCTCAAGCTGCCCCAAGGGAAATACAGATTGGATATCAGGAAAAGGATTTTTACAGAAAGGGTGATAAAGTTCTGGAATGTTCTGCCCGGGGAGGTGGTGCAGTCACCATCCCTGGGGGTGTTTAACAAAGCCTGGATGTGGCACTGGGTGCCAGGGTTGAGTTGAGGGGTTGGGGCTGGGTTGGACTCGATGATCTTGAAGGTCTCTTCCAACCCAGTGATTCTGGGAATTCTGGGCAGCCATTCCAGAACTTTATCACTCTTTCCATAAAAACCTTTTCTGATATCCAACCTGTATTTCCCTTGGGGCAGCTTGAGGCTGTGTGCTCTGGTTCTGTCAGTGCCTGGAGAAAGAGCCCAGCCCCAGCTGAGCACAGGCACCTTTCAGGAGCTGCAGAGTGATGAGGGCACCCCTGAATCTCCTTTTCTGCAGGCTGAGCACCCCCAGCTCCCTCAGGGGTTCCTCTCAGGGTTTGTGTTCCCAGCCCCTCTCCAGCCTCGTTGCCCCCTCTGGATGCCCTTGAGCATCTCAATGTCCTTCCCAAACTGAGGGGCCAGAAGTGGATGCAGCACTCCAGGATGATTTTCTGGCTCTCCTGGCTCTCCTGGTTGTCCTGGTTCTCCTCCCTGCACTGCAGCCCCCCCATGCTGGCCATCCCCAGGCACAGCCGCATTTCTGCATCCATGGCTGTCCCTGTGCAGAGGCTCAGCAGAGCCGAGTGCTGACAGCCTGTGCCCGCTCTGCACGCTCTGACCTTCTCCCAGAGCCATCTCTGAATGCCACCACATCACCAGCAGCCCACAGCCCCCATGGGAGCCCGGCTGGCAGCCTGCTGTGAGGGTGGGATCTGATTTGTGCCAGAGGTTGGGCAGGAGAGGTCAGAGGCCGGGCTGGGCTGAGCTGTTGGGGAAGATGAAACAGGAAAGCCTTATAAATATGATTGCCTGGCAAAAGAGTTTGAGAATATGGAAACTCAAAGCGAGACTGAAATGAAAGCAAGCTTTGAGATCCCTCAGTTACTGAACACCTGGAAAACAATGGCATGGCCAGCTGAAGGTGATCCCCTTTTGATCAAACAACACCCTCTGCTTGCAGACAGGCCCAAGGCTCAGAGCAGACCCTGCCAGCTTGGCAGAAGGGGCCCAAAGAGGACTTTTTAGGTTTTAAAATGTAACCCAGTGTGGTAATGTAATGATTCTTATAGGCTGTATGGAAATGCTGTAGGATTTGTATCTCTCCTGCTCCATGCCAGCTCCACTCTGCCTGCACAGCAGGAACATCCCTGAGGGACAGGGAACACATCTGGAGCCACAGAGATTTGTCTTCATTGGCAGCTGGGGCTGTGCCACTGACCCTTCACACCCCATCCCACAGGGACACAGCTGGCTCATTCCACGGGCTGTGGGCTCGTCCTGAGAGCATCACACAGAATCACAGAATTCCCAGAATTCACAGAATCACAGAATCACAGAATTCACAGAATCACAGAATTCCCAGAATTCCCAGAATTCCAGAATCACAGAATCACAGAATCACAGAATTCACAGAATCACAGAATTGACAGAATTCACAGAATCACAGAATTCCCAGAATTCACAGAATTCACAGAATCACAGAATTCCCAGGGTCACTGGGTTGGAAGAGACCTTCAAGATCATCGAGTCCAACCCAGCCCCAACACCTCAACCCTGGCACCCAGTGCCACATCCAGGCTTTGTTAAACACCCCCAGGGATGGGGACTGCACCACCTCCCTGGGCAGAACATTCCAGAACTTTATCACTCTTTCTGTAGAGAACTTTTTCCCTAATATCCAACCTGTATTTCCCTTGGTGCAGCTCGAGGCTGTGTCCTCTGGTTCTGCCAGTTGCTGCCTGACACATTTCTCTCTTCTGGAAGATAAAACTTGAGAGGTTTAACTGCAGAATGTGCAGCTTTCTGCCCCTTTGGAGACAGCAGTGCCCGTGTGGCCACCAATGCTCTCTGTGCTGCACCAGCTCCCTCTGCACATCCCCTTGGCTCCATTAGCTCTGAGATGAGCCTGAGGGATGCAGCCCACTGCAGGCACTGAGTTATCCCCCAGCTGCAGCCAGGCCCTGAGGGGATGATGCCTTGAGAAGGCTGACCTAGAACGGAGACCAGACTGAGCTAAAGAATAAAGCAGGGATTTATTAAAAGGATCTCCTCCATGGATCCACCTTGGGCAGCACAAGAGCCCAGCCAGGGCTGCACCCAAGATGAACCAAAACAGTCACAAAATGAACCCAAGATGAACCAAAATGGTCACAAAATGAACCCAGGATGAACCAAAATGGCCCCAAAATGCACGGCCGGGCATGGGGTCTGTCACTGGGATCAGTTCTGCTCCATTTGCATCTTGCAGTTCATTGTCCTATTACAGCTTTAGCCCATGCAGTCCCACCCTGCTTGTTTTTCTCTCTCCAGCCCACGGTGTTTGTGCTCCTGGGCTGAGATTTGGATCATTTGTCCTTGGTGCCCAGCTGGAGCAGGAATGGTTTTGTCTCCCTGCTCTGTGCACAGAGCTCACCATCCCCTGATGTGAACCCAGACCCACACACCAAAGCAGCACAGAATCTGAAAAATACAAAATCTAAACCTGAGGCATCAGTGCCAGCCAAGACCTCTGGGGTCTGGGGGGGTTGGTTTGACCCTGGGGATGGGTGTGACCCCACTCAGGTTCCTGAATCCTGAGGGGGGCAGGACACAGGGCAGAGCTGGGGCTGTGCTGTTCATGGAATGCTGAATTGGAGTTTGGAGCTTCACTGTAGGAGCAGGACACAGGGAAGGGTTGGAGCTGCGCTCACCATCCCATAATCTGAACCCAGACCCACACACTAAAGCAGCACAGAATCTGAAAAATATAAAAAACTAAAACCTGAGGCATCAGGAGCAGGAGCTAGAGAAGGAATTGTTTTGTCAGCTGGAGCAGGAATTGTTTTGTCTCCCTGCTCTGTGCACAGAGCTCACCATCCCCTAACATGAAGCCCAGGCCCACACACTAAAGCAGAATCTGAAAAATAGAAAAACCAAAACCTGAGGCATCAGGGCCAGGAGCCAAGGCAGGGTGCAGCATCCCCCTCCCAGCCATCCCACGGGCAGATGTCCCCACAGCTGCCCCTGGAGCATGAGGGAGGGGACAGGGACAGAAGGGTGCAGACAAATCAGGAGGAAAGCCTTCAGGATCATGTGTCTGTCATAAGATAGTTCCCTGCAGAAATCTTGGAAACCTTAGAAAGAGTTTTTGCTCAATGTTATTAATTAGGGCAAAAGAATCCCCATATGGAAAGAGAAACAGTCAAGTTATATTTTTGCTAAATACTTGGCACCATATGGTAACATACAGAGAATTGGCCACATAGGCAGCCTGCAATATATGTTACCATATGTTCATATGTACTTTATAATTTCTTTGTTTTTGAAAAAGGGCATTGTCTTATGGGGCAAAAATGAGCAGCCCACCCCAGGGAGGAGGAGAAACAGCACAAGCTGCTCATGCTGAATGAAGCCCAAGGAAGGAACCCAGCCACCTGGCCTGGGGCTGACAGGAGGAGCCAAACCAGGGCAGGCGGAGCTGCTTGAGGATGCTCCTCATCCTCCCTGGCACCCCTGGGCAGGGGCTGCGGGGCTGGCACAGCGAGAGAAGGCTGGGCAGGAGGGGCTGTGCCCAGGAAACCTTCACTGCCCTGCAGGAAAAGAGAGAAAGGGTGTGTTGGGGGAGTGTGGAGACCTTGTGGAAGTGCAGAGATCCTCCATCCCCAGCCTGTGAGCATCTGGGTGTGCCAGGGGTGTGCCCAGCCCGGTGTCCCCAGAGGTGGCTGTGTGTGTTCTGCACACACAAGGATTCCTGTTCCCAGCAAAAAGAGAGAAAAGGGTGTGATGGGGGAGTGTGGAGACCTTGTGGAAGTGCAGAGATCCTCCCTCCCCAGCCTGTGAGAGCAGCACTGCACCCTGGGGTGTGCCAGGGTGTGCCAGGGCTGTGCCCAGCCCGCGGTCCCCAGAGGGAGGTGGCTCTGTGTGTGTGTTCTGCCCAGGCGTGGCTGATCCTGCCCTGCACACCCCGCGGGTGATTTCACATCTCTCGGCTGCTCCTCCGAGCCCTGAGGGCTTGGTGAGCTGCCAGCTCAGGAGGAGCTGACGGGGAGCGCAGCTCCAGCTGGAGCCCCTGGCACCAGGTGCTGGAGACTGAGCGTGCCACAGCTGCAGGGTGGGCACCCAGGCAGAGCCCAAAGCTCTCTAACCAGGCCTTGCCAGGCTACAAACCCCCTGTGGGAAATGGCACTGGGGGCACCTGGAACCAGCCAGGAAATCATTCTTTCCTTTCCTTTCTCCATTTGCTGCAATGGGTTTTGGTGCTGCTTTCCATCCTTGATTCAGGAATGTGAATGCCAGAGTGCTTTGGGTGGGAAGGGATCTTCAATGCCAGCTCATTGCAGCCCAGGGACACCTCCCACTGTGCCAGGTGCTGCCAGCCCCAATGTCCAGCCTGGCCTTGGGCACTGCCAGGGCTCCAGGGGCAGCCACAGCTGAATCTCCCACCTAACCCTGCCCTCTGGCAGTGGGATGTGCTGGCACTCCAGCTCCTTGTCTAAAGTCTCTTCTAAGTGCCTTTTTCCCTGCTCATATCCCCTCCATCTGCCCTTCATCCTCCTCCAAGGACAGCCTGGAGTTTTGTCCTGCCCAGCCCCAGCCCCAGCAGCAGCTCCTGGGGAATCCAGGATTTAATCCCAGCCCCAGGGCAGGGACTCGGTGCTTGTGGCTGCTGATCAAGTGCTGATTCTATGAGACTCTGTGGGATTCTGTGGGGTTCTCTGGGATTCTGGTGGATTCTGCTTTTCTGGGATGCTGCAGGAAGCTGTGCCAGGCTGGGACTGTGCTGAGCACTGCAGGTGATGCCCTCTGAGTCCTCCTCCCAGACCCATCAGCACCCAGCTGGACCCTCAAAAATCCCTCCCTGGCAGGACCTGCGGGGCCACAGCCAGGTTGGCAAGGCAGAGCTCTGTGCCAGCAGACACCTTGGCTGCTGTCACTGCCCGTGGTGCCAGGCTGGGCTCTGCTGCAGACACACCTGGCAGGTGCTCAGCCCCTGCTGGGAACACAGAGCCCCCTCCCTGCTGAGCAGCTCCTCTCCTGGAAGCTCCTGGCTCTCCTGGAAGTTCTTGGCCCTCCTGGGTGTTCCTGGCTCTCCTGCCCTGTGCACTCAATGCCAATCACAGCCCTTGGTCCCTGGAAGGTGAAGGCTGCAGGGGAATTGTGTGTCCCAGCAGGAACAAGGGCTGCTCGGAGCTGAGGGGGTGACACCTCTGTCCCCATCCCACCCAGCGTTCTCAGGGCTGTCCCCACTCCCCCTGTGTGGGTTTCTCCAGCCAGGGGCAGGAGCAGGGCTGGAGTCCTTCTGTCCAGGAGCCCCCATGGTCTGTGTGGGCTCTGGCACTGCTGCTGCAGCTCAGGGGGGGCTGTGGGAGCTCTGCCCAGCCCTGAGGTCCTTCCAAGGCTCTGGCAGGCTTGGCTCATGTGCGGGAGTGCGCTGGGGCCCCCAGCCCTGCTCTGCACCTGCAGGAGATGCACCAGGTGCCAGGCTGGGTGTGAGTCCCATCCCCACGTGCTGCGGGATGAGGAGGGAGGTTCCCCTGCCCCACACCCACATGGGGTGTGTTTTTTAGGGGATGAGCTTACCCGCAGCCCTGCCTTGATGTGGGTCCCTCTGGGTGGTCCCAGCCCCACCAGGGCGGTGGGAAGAGGAATGGGTGGGTGCCCACCTGCCCGAAGAGGAGAGACCCTTTGGAGGGGGAAACAGCCAAGTGCAGGCACAGCCAGGGCTGAGCAGAGCCCCTGTGCCCCCAGGAACTGCTCAGCACAGAGCACAGGCAGGGTGCCCACCCTGCCAGGGCAGAGGGACCTCCAGGACCTCCCACCCTGGTGGGGCAGCAGGACCTGCAGGACCTCCCTCCCTCCCTGGCAGGACCTCCTACCCTGTCAGGGCAGCAGGACCTCCAGGACCTCCTATCCTGGCAGGACCTCCAGGATCTCCCTCCCTGCCAGGGAAGCAGGACCTGCAGCACCTCCAGGACTTCTCTCCCTGCCCAGGCAGCTGCAAGTGAACTCTTTGTGCGAGGGCTGGGTGGCTGTGGCCGCCCTCCCAGCCCATCCCAGTGCCCTCCCAGTCCATCCCAGTGCCCTCCCAGTCCATCCCAGTCCATCCCAGTGCCTCCCAGTGCCCTCCCAGCCCATCCCAGTGCCCTCCCAACTCCCTCCCAGCCCACCTCAGCTCATTCCAGGGCCCTCCCAGCTCATCCCAGTGCCCTCCCAGCTCCCTCCCAGCCCTCCCAGCCCATCCCAGTGCCCTCCCAGTCTTCCCCACCACCCAGCCAGCCCACCCCATCTCCCTCCCAGCTCACCCCAGCTCCCTCCCAGTCCACCCAGCTCATCCCAGTGCCCACCCGGCTCTCCCCAGCTCCTTCCCAGCCTACCCCAGTGCCCTCCCAGTGCCCTCCCAGCCTTCCCCACCACCCAGCCAGCCCACCCCAGAGCCCTCCCAGCCCACCCAGCCCTCTGCAGCCAGCCGGACTCCACACGAGCAAAGGCAGGCTTTGCTTCCAGCCCCACTTCTGAGCTCCCCCTCGGTTTTGGAGCAGCTTCATTAAAAGGAAACACAAACCAGAAGCAGAAGGAAGCACTTTTAAGTTGCTGGCAGCTTTGCCTGTCTGTGAGTTATGAGGTCTTGCTTTATTCATGGGGCAGGAAAAAAATGCTTATCTCCTTGAGTCCATTATGTTTCATTTGGAGCCCGGGTGCAGTCGGTGCTTTGGCAGAAATATCCCAGTGCCCTGCTCACCCTCCCCAAACTTTATCTCCCTATTTCATTACTGGGAGTTGCACTCGCCCCAGTTTATCAGTGGTGATGGAGTGGATTGCTGACTTCTCTGCTGTCCTAGCAAAAATGAGGATGGAGACATTCTGCTCCAGGTTCCTGCTATTTTCAGAGACCTTGGCTGCATGATTTATTCATAAAAAAGCCATTATTTATGCCAAAGAAAGAAGACAGAATGGGTTAGCTTTTTAAGTGCTTATAATGCATTATATGGTACCTTAGCCTGCCAGACATCATTTATAATTGTAGAATCCCTTAACCTCCTTTTTCTGTTTTCCCTACCCTTCACATCAGTGCAGAGGGTGATAGCAAACTCGGTAATTAGCAGAAGTTGACAGATGTGGCAAGGAGAGGTAAGGTGAAATATCATCGAAGGAGACGTTTCTCCAGCACCTCCAGTGAAGGAAGACCCTCCCTCCTCCTCCTCCCAGCCTTGATCTGCCAGCACAGCCAGAGCTGGCAGTGGGATTCGCTCATGGGGCTGACTCTGGGGTCCAGCCAAGCTGCTGACCTGGACTTGGTCTTTTCTGGTGGCCTGGAGATCTCCCAGCTGGCTGCTCTCCTGAGGAGCCCATCCCTGCTCTCCTGTGCCCATCCCTGCTGTCCTGGGGAGCCCATCCCTGCTCTCCTGTGCCCACCCCTGCACTACTGAGGAGCCCATCCCTGCTCTCCTGTGCCCATCCCTGCTGTCCTGAGGAGCCCATCCCTGCTGTCCTGGGGAGCCCATCCCTGCTGTCCTGAGGAGCCCATCCCTGCTCTCCTGAGGAGCCCATCCCCGCTCTCCTGAGGAGCCCACCCCTGCTCTCCCATCCCTGCTCTCCTGAGGAGCCCATCCCTGCTCTCCTGAGGAGCCCATCCCTGCTCTCCTGAGGAGCCCATCCCTGCTCTCCTGAGGAACCCATCCCTGCTCTCCTGAGGAGCCCACCCCTGCTCTCCCATCCCTGCTCTCCTGAGGAGCCCATCCCTGCTGTCCTGGGGAGCCCATCCCTGCTCTCCTGTGCCCATCCCTGCTCTCCTGAGGAGCCCATCACTGCTCTCACTGCAGAGGAGCCCATCCCTGCTCTCCTGAGGAGCCCATCACTGCTCTCACTGCAGAGGAGCCCATCCCTGCTCTCCTGAGGAACCCATCACTGCTCTCCCATCCCTGCTCTCCTGAGGAGCCCATCCTGCTCTCCCATCCCTGCTCTCCTGAGGAGCCCACCCCTGCTCTCACTGCAGAGGAGCCCTGTGTTCCTGCTGCTGCCACAGGAGCTCCTGCCCTGGCCATCAGGGCAGGGACTTGTTGTGCCACAGCCCTTGGGAGGCCCCTGCTCCCCTCATTCAGACCCCAAGCCCGCCTTCCTAAGCTTCATAATGAGAACAAATCCCAGGGTGGCATCAGCCAAAAATCCAATGCCCCAAACCTGCAGAGGCTGAGCTGAAGAGCAGAGAGGCTGTGTGTAGCAGACTCCATAGACATGGGCAGAGCCCCATGGAGAATTGAATAGTAGGAAGCTGAGACAGTAACCTCAGCCCATGTCTCCCTGACCCCTGCCCCAAAGCTTATCCCTGTAACCCTACAGGCTATGTTACTTTAACCCTTACTGTTGGTCAAATCTGGATCCCCCCAAACCCTATAAAAGAGGCATTTCTTAGCCCATTCGGGAGAAGATGAGCTTGTTGTGCCACAGCCCTTGGGAGGTCCCTGCTCCCCTCATTCAGACCCCAAGCCCGCCTTCCTAAGCTTCATAATGAGAACAAATCCCAGGATGGCATCAGCCAAAAATCCAGTGCCCCAAGCCTGCAGATGCTGAGTTGAAGAGCAGAGAGGCTGTGGGCAGAGGCTGGCACAGCTGAAGGATGCAGCAGCAGCTGCAGCAGCACATGGCCACATTTTGTCACCAAGCAAGGCTGTGTTTGTCACTCTTGGGGCTGTGCTGTGCTGCTCCAGGTGAGAGCAGGTCCCACCTGAGCTCAGCTGGGCAGTCCAGGGCAGCCAAAGTGCTCCTTGCTCCCTGTTCCTGCCCCAGCCCCAGCACAAGGTGGGAAATGCCTCCAGAGATCAGCTCCTGCCTC
Source organism: Diglossa brunneiventris (assembly GCA_019023105.1). Classification (NCBI taxonomy): domain Eukaryota; kingdom Metazoa; phylum Chordata; class Aves; order Passeriformes; family Thraupidae; genus Diglossa; species Diglossa brunneiventris. The sequence goes on from CM032375.1 coordinate 5,000,619, forward strand.
CAGAGACCAGCCTCTCCTGCAAACAGGGCTCTGAGGGCACCTCAGGCAGCCCACAGAGCCATCAGGGGTGGAAAAGCCCTCCAAGATCATCGAGTCCAAGCATTAAGCTCTTTCCAGGGCCTGCTGCTGTCACTCTGTGTCCTCTCATCACTGCTAAGGGCCTCATCAAGGCTGAAAGCAGTGGGAAAGGGATTTATATCCCAGAGGAGAGCTGAGCATTCCCAGTATAACCCTTTCTGCAGTGGGTGTGGTGATTTAAAATGCAATATGATTTTAAAAGCAAATGTAAGTCCCAGCTATCAAATCTGAGTGTTTGGGACAGGCTGGAACACCTGCCCTGTGCCTGTGTCCAGCTTTGAATGGATGCAAGGAGGGAAGGGGCTGGTTTTCCATGGGGTGGGGGTCAGGGGTGCAATGTGATGGGCACAGGGTCGCAGCCCCCCACCAGCTCACCCCAAATTGGGGGGGGTTTTGCTGTGCTTGCTCCCACCTGGAATGAGACGCCCACGCTGCGGACTGTGAGACAAACCACAAGAAAAACAATTAGTGATGGAGGTGAGAGGCAGCCTTCCCCTCCAGGCTGGATTCAAGTAGGAGAAAATCCCCATTAAAAGGCAGTGCCATTTCCAAGCTTCTCGAGTTCAAAAGCAGAGACAGAAATCTCAGCTCTGATTCTGCTTTTTAAGCCTAAGATAAATAAAAATGTAAGAGACGGGGAATAATGTAATGTAATCATCAAGGAGAAGAGGAACCAAAGGCTCGGCTCTCACACGCACACGCAAATATAAACACACACGCAGAACACATTTTAAAACCAATTAAAATCCCTTTGCAGAGAAAGCTCTTTCACCCACTCTCTGGGATACAGGCTATCTGCTTCCTTGGCGCGCTGGATATGAATAATTAAAATCTAAACATATGTTAAAAAATGCAAACAGTACATGATCCTAGAAACTTCCTCTCCTTATTATTATTTCCACAAGAAAAGCTGTTAAATGGTTATAAAACTCGTGAAATGCGCCAAAACCTTGGCATCTCATGTGATTCCCTGCTCTGGCTAGGAAGGAGTTAAAACCATTTGGCAGAGACTAACCCATTAGGCCTAATAATTATGAAATTATAGAGGTACTCAGGTGACTGTTAATTTCACACATACTGTTCAGCTCGGTGGCTAATGAGAGCCTGAAGAACTCAAGTGCCTCATCTTTCTTGTTGAATGGTGACCTGCAATTAATGAGCTTCTGCAAGAAAAGGCAGCATTTTGCACTTGGGGCTAATAAGATGGCTTTTGTGCAGCAGCATTGTGATACCAGGAGCTTTCGAATGAAGATTAAGAACTTTTCTCCTTATTTATTTATGAGCTCTACGCAGTCCAAGAGACCACACATGCAGAGAAGCGGCCCTGGTGTGAGTCTTGGAAGAAACTTAAGAGCACAGTTGCTCCGAGGCAATGGCAAAAATCCTCCTTCTCCTGCACTGGGTAGTAATGAGAGGGAATTGCAGCCCCCCAGCCCTGCAAGTGTTCAAGGGCAGGCTGGATGAAAGCAGCCTGGGATGGTGGGAGGTGTCCCTGCCTGTGGAAGGGGGGTGGGATGAGCTGTAACCTTCCAGCCCAAACCTTTCTGGGATTCTGGGGTTCTCTGAGCTGAGCTTTAACCCTCCAGCCCAAACCTTTCTGGGATTTCAGGATTCTCTGGGATGAGCTTTAACTTCCAACCCAAATCTTTCTGGGATCCAGGATTCTTTGGGATGAGCTTTAACTTCCAACCCAAACCATTCTGGGATCCAGGATTCTTTGGGATGAGCTTTAACTTCCAACCCAAACCATTCTGGGATTTCAGGATTCTCTGGGATGAGCTTTAACCTTCCAACCCAAACCTTTCTGGGATTCCAGGATTCTTTGGGACGAGCTTTAACCCTCCAACCCAAACCATTCTGGAATTCCACAATTCTCTGAGATGAGCTTTAATTGTCCAACCCAAAGCATTCTGAGATTCCAGGGTTCTCTGGGATGAGCTTTAACCCTCCAGTCCAAAACTTTCTGAGGAAAGGTCCTCAGAAAGAACCTACCCCCTTACCTAAGACCCTACTGGAAATGTGCCGGAACACTCATTTCCTAGTACTCATTTCCTTCTGGGATCCAGGATTCTCTGGGATGAGCTTCAACCCTCCAGCCCAAACCATTCTGTGATTCCAGGATTCTGAGCTGAGCTTTAACTTCCAACCCAAACCATTCTGTGATTCCAGGATTCTCTGGGATGAGCTTTAACCCTCCAATCCAAACCTTTCTGGGATCCAGAATTCTCTCACCTGAGTTTTAACCCTCCAATCCAAACCATTCTGGGGTTCCAGGATTCTCTGGGATGACCTTTAACTGTCCAACCTAAACCCTTCTGGGATTCCAGGGTTCTCTGAGCTGACTGCAGGGTGATCACCTGTGGTGGGGAGGATGAGGCAGAGGGGTCTGGAGAAAGAAACAGCCCAAGGCCCCTTTTCCATCATGGGTTCCCACACAGACCCCAAAATCAGCCCCTTATGTGACCGAGCACAGCTCCTGCCTTCGTGACAATTTCCTGAAATCAATCCCAGAGGTTTCCAGAGGTGCCAATACATTTTCTGGCTGTTTCCAGAGCTGCATAAGTGCTGTGAAAAGTGCCTCAGGAAGCCCCAAGGCTGCAGCTGCTGGGCAGCAGAGCCAGAGCCCAGGCAGACCTGCCCAACCCAAACAGAATCACAGAATCACAGCATCCCTGAGGCTGGAAGAGCCTCTGAGACCATCGAGTCCAACCTGTGACCATTCCCCACCTTGTCACCAGCACTGAGTGCCACATCCAGTTGTTTCGTCTCCAGGGATGGTGATTGAGGCCCCTTCCAATGCCTGACCACCCTTTCAGTCAAGAAATTCTGCCTAATATCCACCCCTGGCCCAGCCTGAGGCCGTTCCCTCTGCTCCTGTCCCTGTTCCCTGGAGCACAGCCCGACCCCCCCGGCTGTGCCCTCCTGGCAGGAGCTGTGCAGAGCCACAAGGGCCCCCTGAGCCTCCTTTGCTCCAGGCTGAGCCCCTTCCCAGCTCCCAAACCCAATCTGGCTGCAGCTCTCCAAGCACAGACATTTGTCAGAATCCAGGCCATCCCTGCCCTCGCTCTGCAGTTATTCTTGGTGGCAGCATTATCATAATCATTATTATTATTAACACCAATTTCACCTTGGAATGCCTGCTTGCAGTGACATTTACTTCGTGCTCACACACGGAGCACTAAACCCCCTGGAGATGAAGCCAACCAGCCCCTGAGGGTGTTCCCAGCCTCACCTGTGCCAGAGCAGCTCAGAAATGCCTCCTCCCACAGCCCTGGCTGTTCCCCCTCCTCCAGGTGTCTGTCTGGCTCTTGCTCCATGCTCAGGCATTCACAGAGAGAGGAGAAGCTGGACCAGGACACGTGTATGGAGCAGGGATCCAGGAGGCAGGGGCTGCTCCATGCTCCTTTTCCATGGCTGGGGAGCCCATCCTGAGCAGGTCTGGCTCTGGTTTGTGCTCCTGCAGTTCCCCATCACTAAAACCTCCCCAATCTCCCGGAGACTCCAGGGGATCTGCCACGAGTTTCCCAGACAGAAATTTGGTGGAGGAGATTTCTGGGCACCCCAGCAAGGTCTGTCCCCTCCTGCCAGGTGGGTCCTGGTTCTCCATGGGTTTGTTCTTGTGCTGCTTTTCCAGAGGGAGCCAAAGATGGTGGGTCCCAAGTGTCTCACAGAATTCACAGGATTCACTGAATTCCCAGAATTCCCAGGATCACTGGGTTGGAAGAGACCTTCAAGACCATCGAGTCCAACCCAGCCCCAACACCTCAACTCAACCCTGGCACCCAGTGCCACATCCAGGCTTTGTTAAACACTCCCAGGGATGGGGACTGCACCACCTCCCCGGGCAGAACATTCCAGAACTTTATCACCCTTTCTGTACAAAACCTTTCCCTAATATCCAACCTGTATTTCCCCTGGGGCAGCTTGAGGCTGTGTGGTCTGGTTCTGTCAGTGCCTGGAGAAAGAGCCCAGCCCCAGCTGGGCACAGGCACCTTTCAGGAGCTGCAGAGTGATGGGGGCACCCCTGAGTCTCCTTTTCTCCAGGCTGAGCACCCCCAGCTCCCTCAGGGGTTCCTCTCAGGGTTTGTGTTCCCAGCCCCTCTCCAGCCTCGTTGCCCCCTCTGGATACTCTCAAGTGTCCCAATGTCCTTCCCAACTGAGGGGCCAGAACTGGACACAGCACTCAGGGTGGCCTCCCCAGTGCCCAGTGCAGGGGAGGAATGACCTCCCTGCTCCTGCTGGCCACACCATTCCTGATCCAGGCAGTCTCTCAGTCCTTGACAATGCACAAAACAAGTTTGTGTTGGAAGGGACCTTAAACATCACTGACAGAAGCTGCTGACCCTGCTCCAGCACATCCAGACTTCTTTGAAACCACTGAGTGCAGCTGTGCTTTCCTTGGCCCCAGTTTCTCTTGAAGGCAGCAAACAGAGCACTCAGGTCCTGGCAGGTCCTGGCAGGTGCCTCCTCACTGTAATCCTCTGCCATTATTTCTACAGTTTATCCTGCAAGGCCTTGAGACAAGAGCAAACTTCTGCCCATGGCACAGGAGAGCCCACTGTTGAAAACTGCAATGCAAGATGTTTTCAATTACCATCTGTATGGCCGATTATCTTTGTCAAGTGGGCAGTTTGCCTCATCTCTCTCTGAGTGACCACAGTCACACCTCCCTCGGGAGGGGACACCTGCTGATAACAGCCATTGAATGTCCCTGCATGGCTGATAAGAACTGCAGCATCCCATTGGGAGATGTGAGCCCAGAGGGAGGAGCCAAGCATTCCTACCCGGATAGAATCTGGAGATTCTGGAACACCAGCACGGCTTCTGCACTGGATTTCCCAGAGGAACAGCAGCTGCCTCTTCCCCTGGATCTTCAGAGGGCAGAGACTGCACCTTTCTCCAGGATCCCTGCTCCAGCAGAACCACCCCTGGCACTGCAGGAGGGCTGAGCCACAATTCCAATGGGACTGCTGCCAGCACCCTGACCCACAGGGTGTCAGGTTGGGTTCTGACTCTGGCAGTGTTGGTTCAGTTCACTGCAGTGTTTATTTTATCCTTTTATTTTTTTTTCTTCTCTATTAAAGAACTGTTATTTCCTGCTCCCATATTTTTGCCTGAGAGCCCCTTAATTTAAAATTTATAGCAATTTGGAGGGGTGGGGAGGGTTTACATTCTCCATTTCAGGGGAGGCTCCTGCCTTCCTTAGCAGACACCTGGCTTTCCAAACCAAGACACCCATGGAGCTCCACCTGGCCAGGGATGATCACCCAGAACCACCTGCAGCCAAAGCAGGGCCTTGTCTCTGCAGGAAGCAGGGGCAGGTCATGGAATCATGGAGCAGTGACCTCAAAGATCATCTGATTCCAGCCCCTGCCATGGGCAGGGCTGTCCCTCACTAGCTCAGGATCTTCCCTGTCCCTGCAGATGTTTTTCCCCCCTGAGCCCTGGCCCATGTCTGTCACTATTGTACTGAGCATGGGTGAATAAAGGACACACAGACTCCAAGGCCTTCAGAAGGCAAATGCAATTTTATTAAAAACCACACACTTTTTATAGACAGCTATGATACAGGTGGGGCTGACTGATCCTCAATGAACACCCCTCACACCACTGGCTAATTAGGAACAACCCACTGTGTCAACATCTTACCAGAAAACAACACCAGCTTCAAAGATTAAGAATTGTTTCAATTGCTTCTCTGAACTTTCCCAAATCTTCACAGAGCAATGCCTGAGAAGGTTTCTCTGACTTTCTGAGCAGTTTCAGCATCCCCACATGTCCTGCCCTGGCTGACACTGGAGGCTCCTCCTGGCCTGGCCGAGGCACCAGGACTCCAAAGCACCCCAAAATCCCCAGCTGCTCAGTGACCTGTGGGGACAGCTGTGGGTGTTTGGGGGCTGAGGGGGGTCTCTGGAGCACTGCTGTGTGCAGGGTGCATCCCCCATGCCCTGGGTGAGGTGACACCAGGCAGGGCCCTGTGCTGGCACTGGGGCTGAGTTCAGAGGTGCCCACCAGATCCTGCTGCCTGTAGGCACTGCTGTGCTGTGGGGACAATCCCTGTGGGCAGTGTCACACCACAGGGACACCTGGGGACTCCTCGAGGCTCCCTGGGGACCCCTCCTGTCACAGTGAGTGTGACCTCAGTCTGCAGACACACATAACCATGGCTGTGCCACTCAGCCCAGGGACAGAGCTAAGGTCACCCACGAGTTTGGAGGAAATGATTTCTCTCTCCAGGAGCAGTGGGCTCGTCTCTGTCAGTACATCCTGACCTCCCACTGCTTCTCTGCCCCCCTGCCTCCATCGCCAGTGTCCCTGAACCAGAGAACCACCAGAGGTTGGGTTGGAAGGGACACAAAACATGATCCAACCCCCTGCCATGGGCAGGGACACGTCCCACTGTCCCAAACCCCATCCTTGGACACTTCCAGGGATCCAGGGGCAGCCACAGCTGCTCTGGGCACCTGTACCAGGGTGTCCCACCCTCCCGTGGGTGTCACAGGGGCTCATCCCCAGCCACCCTGGGCTGCTGGAGCAGCTGCTGGGGCTGGCACCAGAGCCAGCCTGACCCAGCCAGGTGCCCATCCTGTGCTGGGGAAGGTGAAACAGGAAAGCCTTATAAATATGATTGCCTGGCAAAAGAGTTTTGAGAATATGGAAACTCTAAGTGAGATTGAAATGAAAGCAAGCTTTGAGATCCCTCAGTTACTGAACAACTGGAAACAATGGCATGGCCAGCTGAAGGTGATCCCTTTTGATCAAACAACACCCTCTGCTTGCAGACAGGCCCAAGGCTCAGAGCAGACCCTGCCAGCTTGGCAGAAGGGGCCCAAAGAGGAGTTTTTAGGTTTAAATGGAACCCAGTGTGGTAATGTAATGATTCTTATAGTAAATATAGTAGTATATATATATATATATATATATATATA
>CM032375.1:5007725-5019256 GCA_019023105.1 Diglossa brunneiventris
TGTGTGGCTTGCTTATTATAGTCTGCCATCCTGCCAGGGTGGCTGGTGGAGAGGAGAGGAGAGAGCAGCACTGCCAACTGGCTATAAATTTCATGAACATCATAAATGTAAGTGCTTTCTGGAGAGCTGTACAGATTGCACATAAAAGTCCCCCTTCTGTCCCTGTAAACTAAAAAGAGGGCTTTTTTGGCAAATTAAAAATTGTAGAGTGTCTTCCATGCTGAGCTAGGAAGCAGCCAGGCTACAAATCCACAGAGCAGGGAGGTCTCCCACACACGCTGGCACCGTGGCTCCGTGTCCCCGAGTCCTGGGGGAGCGGGACCGGGGGATGCTGTGCTGCCAGAGCCCTTCAGGCCATGCAGGAGGTGCCACCTCGGTGCCCGTGTGCCCTGGTTTAGAGCAAATTTGGGAGAAAACCTCCAAGGGAGGCCCCTCCAGAAAGCAAACCCACACAGCCCCTCCCCACAACCAGTTTGGGAAGGATTCCTCAGAGAGAAGTGGAAAGAACCTGTTTATTTAACAGGCACAGCACCCCCCAGCACACAAAATGAACAATACCAGGTGACACCACTCTGTCACCGCTCTGAAAAAGATGACAACTTCAGAAAGTCTCTCTGGGGGTGGTCGCTCTGTTATCAGTCCCTCCAGTGCTGGGGCAGCTGCTGCAGCCACAAGGTGCAAACTCTCGGTGTTTCCCAGGTCCCAGTCCGGAGCAGGTTCGAGTTGGTCCAAAAAAAGGGAAAGGAGAAACAGCCCAGGGAAAATTTGGCCTGCTTAGCTAAACTAACTAATGAGCAGGAGCAAAAGCAAGAGCAAAAGCAGGAGCAAAGCAAAAGCAAGAGCAAAGCGAAAAGCAAAGCAAAAAAGCAAAAGCAGCACCCATGTACTGCCCTGTCTGTGTGTCCCGCCAGCCGTGGGGGAGCGGCTGAGAGCAAAACCAAAACAAAACATTCGCTCTTCAGAGCCAGTCTTGAAGGCACAGAACATGATATCCAGCATGAACAGAACACAGGAATGGGGATGCAGCATCATAACCTCACCCTAGGACACCGTGCCAGCTGCTTGAGGCTGCGGGGACAAGAGAGGGCTTTTCTGGCAGCCGTGGCACCGAGTGCTGCTCCGGGCAGTCCCTTGGGGACTCGGGGCACCTTTGGGACCCGCTGTGCTTGCTGCTGACAGGATGGGACAGCAGCCTGGGGCTGACACCTGCTCGTGCCCTGCTGTGAGGATGTGATAAATAAGCCCAGAAAGGAGCCTTTTCTCCTCCAGCTGAACAAACCCGAGCTTTATCCCCGCTTTCAGGGTACGTATAACTATGCATCACACTCTCTGCCCCATCAGACAGTCCATGAAATGTAGGATAGCCCACATCATACACTACGCCTCTCCATCAAAAACCCAAACTATCTCCCAAACGGATGGTATTCGGCCAGTACACCCACCAGAAACATTCTTGTTTCAGGTACTGTATAGCCCAAGTGCTCCTGCCCATGGCAAGCCGCAAGCGTTGCCCGATCCCGGTACCGACACAGCCCCGGGTCCCTCCCTCGAGGGCAGTGCAGGGATGGCGCCTGCTGTCTGCACAGCCCAGCGAGCTCAGCTCCTCGCTGCACGGATCAGGGCTGCTTTTTCTGCCTTGCTGTTTAATAAGGATCATAACATATCCTCTAATGACTGCATGAGCTGGCGTTTAGAGCAGTCACGGCACACACACGCCCAGGAGCTGCTCTCACCAAGCACCTGAGGCCTGGGGCAAGGTGTTCCTGGGCAGGGAGAGGGATAAAGGGCTCCAGCCCGGGCTGACACACACAGCCAGGCAGGGCACAGCCCCTCTTTGGTCTGGGTCACTGCTGTCTCAGCACCCCTGCCAGCTGTGAGGGCTGCGCTGCTTGCTGAGGGTCAAAACTGATTCTGGGGGCATGGCCGAGTGGGATTGCCCCAAAACCACACACACACAAAGTGATGGGGGCCTGGCACCACCCTGTGCCAGGGAGGGATGTTTTAGTCCCCTGAGGCAGCTTTTACCTCTTGTGGGCTGCTCCCTGTTCAGCATTAGCTCCTGCCTGGAGCCTCGTGGAGGCGGGGGAATTTTTATTTGGAGGAGACCACAGCAGGCACAGGTCCTGGATGTTTTGGAGTTTCAATTCTAGAATATCCTGAACTCAAGGGACCCACAGGATCATCCAGTGCAGCCCCTGCCCTGCCCAGAGCCCCCAACAACCCCACCCTGGCCATCCCTGCAGCGCTGCCCAAATTTCTCCCCCATCCCTCATCTCCCCCATCCCTCACTCTCACAGAATCATGGAATGTGCTGAGCTGGAAGGGACCCACAGGGATGATCAATCCCAAAGCCAAAACCCTGCCCAGAGCCCCCAGCAACCCCAGCCTGGGCATCCCTGGAGCTCTGGCAGCCTCGGGGCCGTGCCCATTCCCTGGGCAGCCTGGGCAGTGCCAGCACCCTCTGGGGGAAGAACCTTGCCCTGAGCTCAGCCTGAGCTGCCCTGGCCCAGCTCCAGCCGTGCCCTGGCTGCTGTCCCTGTCCCAGAGCAGAGATGGGAGCTGCCCCTCGGGAGGAGCTGCAGATCCCTGAGCTCTGCCCTCAGTGTGCCCTGCTCCAGCTGCACACACCAAGAGCCCTCAGCTGCTCCTCCTGTGGCCCCTCCTGACCCTTCACCATCCTCGTGTCCCTCCTTTGGATGTTCTGTAATATTTTTGGATCCTTCTTTTGCCGTGGTGTCCAAAACTGCCCCCAGCCCTCGAGGTGAGGCCGCAGCAGCACAGAGCAGAGAAGGACAGTCCCCTCCTGTGACCAGAGCCATGCTGGGCTCCATGAGGGCATTGCTGTGGAGCCGTGAAGCTTGTCCTGCCATCCCACCTCCTCGAGGGTCTCCTGGGCCAAGCTGAGTGCCGGTTCCAAGCCCCCTGGGGCTCCTTTCCCTTTCTGCAGAGCGCACGTGCCCGAGCTCCCAGCAGCAGCAGCAGGGACTTGTGGCTTCAGCTAAATGAGAACCAGGGCTCAGCAAGGCTGCTCTCCAACGTGACAGCACGTCTGTGTGTGCAGGAAGCACCCTCATCTCAAACCCAAGGAAAAGCACGTTTCTGTGGGCCTGAGAGCTGATTCCCTCGCAGCCACCCAGCCTCCCAGCTGGGACACATCACCCAGGCTCCCTCAGCCACCGTGCTGGGAGTTTGGGCAGCCCTGCTCTGTGCCTGGTGCTTCCCCAGCAGGAGATGGATCTCCCACCTCGTGTCAGGCTCCAGGATGAGCAGGAGAGGTGGTTTGGAAAGCCAGGTGTCTGCTAAGGAAGGCAGGAGCCTCCCCTGACATGGAAAATGTAAACCCCCTTCCTGAATTCCTATAAATTTTAAATTAAGGGGCTCTCAGGCAAAAGAAAAAAGAAAAAATACGGGAGCAGGAATAACAGTTCTTTAATAGGGAAGAAAATAAAAGGATAAAATAAACAATGCAGTGAACTAAACCAACACTGGCAGAGTCAGAACCCAACCTGACACCCTGTGGGTCAGGGTGCTGGCAGCAGTCCCATTGGAATTGTGGCTCAGCCCTCCTGCAGTGTCAGGGGTGGTTCTGCTGGAGCAGGGATCCTGGAGAAAGGTGCAGTCTCTGCCTCTGAAGATCCAGGGGCAGAGGCAGCTGCTGTTCCTCTGGGAAATCCAGTGCAGAAGCCGTGCTGGTGTTCCAGAATCTCCAGATTCTATCCGGGTAGGAATGCTTGGCTCCTCCCTCTGGGCTCACATCTCCCAATGGGATGCTGCAGTTCTTATCAGCCATGCAGGGACATTCAATGGCTGTTATCAGCAGGTGTCTCCCAGAGGGAGGAGTGGGTGTGGAAGAGATAAGGCAAACTGCCCATGAACAGGAGACAACTGCCATGCAGATGGCAAACAGATACAATTTGCTTGGCAATCCAGGGGAGCAGCAGAGGTGTTTGTGCTGGGAGAGCAGCCTGTGATGCCCTGGTGCCATGCATGGGCACTCAGGCGTTGGCACAGCTCAGGGACACCGAGGAGACACAGCATGGGCACTGAGGGCACAGCTGCTGAGGGCCCTTCCCGGGGGTCACCCTGGGCTCTGCATTCCTCTCTGGAGGCTCAGGGAATTCCCTGGGAATCAGGGGCAGTTGTGTTTGGCCTCAGTTTGCAGCAGCTCCCCTGGGCACATGGAATTCACCACCTGGAGGGTGAGCCCCATGTGTGACCCTGAGGCTGATGGGGCTGGGCTGGACACACTGGGCTGTGCCAGAGGTGAGCTGGGAGGGCACACCTGCACACCCTGCTGTGCCACCCACAGCCCTGCACCAGTCCCCAGCCCCACTTTTGGGCAGCTGAGTGCTGCAGGGGACCATTTCCACCTCCCTGCTGATGTCCCTGGCTGCTGCAGCCCCTCCCAGGCTGGTGCTGCCCCATTTCCCCCCGTGTCCCATGGGATGGAGGGGTGGCAGCAGCGGAGGAGGGCAGACATGCCGGTGCCAGCCTCTCCCAACTGGCAGAGGGTGAGGTCCAGGCAGCCCTTCTGGAGGGCAATCCTCCCCCAGCGAGGCTGCAGGGACCCGCCAAGGGGGAGGGACATCCAAAGCCTGGTGTTCTGGGTGGGCAGCTGCCTGTGATGGCAGCTCAGGATGGGGATGTCACCAGGATGTCACCAGCAGGGCTCGTGTCAGCCTTTCCCCAGCTCAGGAACGTGCTTGGCAGCGTCCCCAGGGGAGCAGGATGGCTCTATCAGGGTGAGGATGTTCCCAAACTGCATCTGGAGCCCTGGGCAGTTTTCCTAGGGGTCTTTGCACTCTCAAAGATCTCCTTGCCCCTCCTCATGGACCCTCCTGTGCCATGCAGTGTCAGGCTGGGCTGGAGCATGACCTGTCCTCAGATGACTGAACTAAACTAAAATAACCCCAGCCCAAGCCAAGTTGAGCTGCCAGGACAGCCTTTTGCATCAGTTCCCTAAATTAGAATAATACTGAAGAGAAGCTGGCCCGGGACAAGCCTGGTGCTGGGAGGGAGGCAGGAAGGACACAGCACATCCCTGAGCCCCTCACAGGCTGGGCTGGGGCTCCTCCATGGGGTAGGGGCTCTGAGGGGCAGGGCAGGGCTGGCAGCCCCTGCCTGGCCCAGCGTGCCCAGCTGGGAGCACGAGTGGCCCTTCCCTGTGTTAAAAACGAGAGCAGGCTCCCAGTGCTAAAGTGATTTCAGCATTTATTATAATAAAAGAAAGGCCTAAAGCAGGGTGGCCCAGGGCTGAGCAGGAGCGTTCCTGTCAAGGATGGAGCAGCAATGGCCCCGATGTTCCAGGGGAGCAGCACAGCTTCCCTGCGTCAGATGCCCCTTTTCATCCTGTGTTTTGTCCCTTTGGATTGGTTTCTTTTTGGATCCTTCATTTGCATGAAGGTTTTAGGCCTTGATTGGCCATTACAGTTCTGTCCAGGCTGGCTCATGGTGCACTTTACTGAGGTGTGTTATGGTACTTTGAGCACCTTATTTCTCATAACTGCCCTTTTAACCCCTTTTACCATAACCTAACTAACATTACATGTTAAAAGCGAGAGCAGACTCCCTAAATCACTAAAGTGATTTCAACATTTATTATAATAAAAGAAAGGCCCAAAGCAAGGGGGCCCCGGTCAAGCAGGAGCGTTCCCGTCAAGGATGGAGCAGTGCCAGCACTGGGGCTGCTCAGCAGCGATGGCCCTGATCCCTTCCCTGGGTCAGATGCCCCTTTTTATCCTGTTTTTTGTCCCTCTGGATTCGTTTATTTTTGGATCCTTCATTTGCATGAAGGTTTAAGGCCTTGATTGGCCATTATAGTTCTGTCCAGGCTGGCTCGTGGTGCACTTTACTGAGGTGTGTTATGGTACTTTGAGCACCTTATTTATTATAACTGCCCTTTTAACCCCTTTTACCATAACCAAACTAACAGTACATGTTAAAAACGGGACCAGATTCCTGGTGCTAAAGTGATTTCAGCATTTATTACAATAAAAGAAAGGCCCAAAGCAGGGGCCCGGGCCGAGCAGGAGCATTCCCGTCGAGGATGGAGCAGCGCCGGCGCTGGGGCTGCTCAGCAGCGATGGCCCCGATGTTCCAGGGGGAGCAGCACAGCTTCCCTGGGTCAGATGCCCCTTTCTATCCTGGTGACAAGGATGGAGGGACAGGAGCCAGGGAATGGCTCCCAGTGCCAGAGGGCAGGGCTGGATGGGATCTTGGGAATTGGGAATTCCTCCCTGGCAGGGTGGGCAGGGGCTGGGCTGGAATTGCCAGAGCAGCTGTGGCTGCCCCTGGAGCCCTGGCAGTGCCCAAGGCCAGGCTGGAGCACCTGGCACAGTGGGAGGTGTCCCTGCCATGGCAGGGTTGGGATGGGATGATCTGGAAGGTCCCTCCTAACCCAGCCCATTCCATGGCTCCATGATCTCTGATTCTCTGGTCTCACCATGTCCATGAGAGCCTTGTCCAAGCACTTCTCCACCTGGGGCAGGTTTGGTGCTGTGTCATTGGCCTGGGATGGCAGAAGGGTTTTGTGTCACCCCCTGACCTTGGCATGGGAGGGGACAGTGGCTTTTGGTTCCCCACGTGGAGCTGTGACCTCAGAGGATCAGATGTTCTGCACTGCAGAGCTCTCTCCAACTTGGCCATTTATTTGTGCCTTAAACAGCAATTAAAGAAAAAAAAAAGTGGAGCTGCTTAGCCTGCGAGAGTCTCTGCCTGACTCCTGCCTCCTCACTGCGGTGCTGCTCTGATTTCCATCTCATGCATATCTTATTTAACATTCTGGATACTGTTTTGAGTGCCCCAATATTTTAAAATAAATTGCTGCATGTAAAAGACTTAATGTCACATTCTGTTATTCTGACTGTTGAAAGAAAAGTGAAATCTTCAATGGGGCCAGTGAAGCAGAAGCAATCACGCAGAGGGAGGTCCTATTAATGTGTATTACGTTTCATTATTGCAGCTCTGCATGTCAGGCAGCTTCTCATCAGAGCTCACGCAACACATCAGAGACTTAACTCCTTGCAAGCAAACAGGGGGGCAGCTTTGAACTCCTGCTCTGCTCCTCGCCTCCGTGCTGCCGTTCCGTGGTCTCTGTCCCTGTTTCCTGGTCCCTGTCCTTGTCCCCGGTGCTGGGCATGCCCCGGCTCCTCCCGGCCTTTCTCCTGCCCAGGAGGAGCTGGGCTGTGAGCGGGAGAGGCCCCAGGCAGGGAGGAGACAGCCGGGGAGGAGAGGGAGGGTGGAGAGGGAAGGGGGTGATGGAGAGGGAATGGATGATGGAGAGAGGGAAGGGGGATGATGAATTGGGAATGGGATGATAAAGAAGGAATGGGGTGATGGAGAGGACTTTGGATGATGGAGAGGTAAGGGGATGATGGAGAGGGAAAGGGATGATGGAGTGGGAATGGGGTGATAAAGAGGGAATGGGGTGATAGAAAGGGAAGGAGATGATGGAGTGGGAAAGGGATGATACAGAGGGAAAGGGACGATGGAGAGGTAAAAGGGGATGATAAAGGTGGAAAAGGATGATGGAGATGGAAATGGATGATGGAGAGGGGAGGGGGTGATAAAGAGGAAATAGGATGATAAAGAAGGAATGGGATGATGGAGAGGGAAAGAGATGATGGAAAAAGAAGGAGATGATGGAGAGGAGATTGGAAGATGGAGAGGGAAGGGGATGATGGGGAGGGAAAGGGAAGATGGAGATGGAAATGAATGATGGGAAAGGAAGGAGATGATGGAGATAGGGAAGGGGATGATGGAGAGAGAATGGGAAGATGGAGAGGAAATTGGATGATGGAAAGGGAAAAAGAAGACCAAGAGGGAATGGGGTGATGGAGAGGAAATTGGATATGGAGAGGGAAGGGGCTAATAAAGAGGGAATGTGATGATGGAGAGAGAAATGGAAGATGGAAAAGGAAGATGATGGAGAGAGGGAAGGGGATGATGGAGAGGAATTGGAGGATGGAAAGGGAAAGGCAAGATGAAGAGGGAAGGGGATGATGGAGAGGGAAAGGGATGATGAAAAAGGAAGGAGATGATGGAGAGGAGTTTGGGAAGATAAAGAGGGAATGGGGTGATGGAGAGGGAAGGGGATGATAAAGGGGGAAAGGGATGATGGAGATGGAAATGGATGATGGAAAAGGAAGGAGATGATGGAGAGGGGGAAGGGGATGATGGAGGGGAATTGGAGGATGGAAAGGGAAAAGGAAGATGAAAAGGGAACGGGATAATGGAGAGGAAATTGGATGATGGAAAGGGAAGGGGATGATGGAGAGCATGGAGAGGGTAGGAGGTGATAAAGAGGGAATAGGATGATAAAGAAGGAATGGGATGATGGAGAGGGAAAGAGATAATGGAAAAGGAAGGAGATGATGGAGAGGGAATGGGATGATGGAGAGGGAAGGGGGTGATAAAGAGGGAATGGGATGATGGAGAGGAAATTGGTTGATGGAGAGAGGGAAGGGGATGATGGAGAGGGAAAGGTGTCTCCTTGGCAGGGATCAGCGAAGTGGGAATTCTGTGCCTGTGGCTTAGGGAAGGGGTGCTAGGAATGAACATGTCAAGGTGTTGGGGCTGCTCCTGGAGTTGCAGAGGATTTCTTTAGCGTAAAATAGAAATTCTGGAAAAAACGCGTATTGTTGTAGCAAAAAAAAATGGGTGGGTTTTATTTCCATTTTCTGTAGGTTTGGTTTGTTTTCTGCCCTGGCTTTTCCCAGCCTTTCTTCTTGTATTGACCTTTTTTTAAAATTTTTTTTTCTCTTGTGGTTTTTGAGGGGTTGAGGCTTTTCTGCTGCAGCAGTTAAAGTTCGGGTTAGGAATTCCATGGGAAAAGAGCTTATTTTGCACTTCAGTCCATTTCAATTGAACACCTGATGCTCCCAGACCTCCCCCCCAGCTCAGAGCAGGAGACGATGTGTTTCTGCTGAGAGGGGCTGGGGTTGGTGGGGGCTGTGGGTGCCAAACCTGGGGCTCACCCCCTGCACCCCAGCAGTGCCCAAAACCATTCTGATGTCCCTTGAGCTGCTCCCCCTCCAGTGTGGGTCCCTCTGGGCTGTGGCAGGGCTGAGGGGACAGCAGTGCCACCCCTGACCACAGCTGCCTCTTCTTCGGTGAGATCAGAGAATCACAGAACACCCTGAGCTCAGGGACCCACAGGATGATCCAGTGCAGCCCCAAACCCTGCCCAGACCTCCCAACAGCCCCACCCTGGCCATCCCTGCATCCCTGCCCAAATTTCTCCCCCATCCTTCATCTCCCCCATCCCTCACTCTCACAGAATCATGGAATGTGCTGAGCTGCAAGGGACCCCACAGGGATGATCAATCCCAAAGCCAAACCCTGCCCAGAGCCCCCAGCAACCCCACCCTGGGCATCCCTGGAGCTCTGGCAGCCTCGGGGCCGTGCCCATTCCCTGGGCAGCCTGGGCAGTGCCAGCACCCTCTGGGGGAAGAACCTTGCCCTGAGCTCAGCCTGAGCTGCCCTGGCACAGCTCCAGCCATTCTCCTGCCCCTCGGGAGGAGCTGCAGCCACCTCTTCTCTCAGTCTTTCAAAGAAGATGTTAAAACCAGAAACAAGTTCCTCTGCCCAGAGCTTTTCCCCATGTCCCTGTTGGCCCCTCTGGGTCCCAGCAGATCCCACCCTGTCCCCTCAGTCCCACCCCACAGAGACCCCACAGCAAGTTCAGGGTTTGGGGACTGGGGGGTGACTGAGGGAAGCCCAACAAACCCCCCCCAGGGGGAGATCTCCGTGGTTGAGGCTCTGGGAGCAAGGCAAGGCACGGTGTGTGCTCAGGGGAGGAGGGAAGGGAGAGATGGATCCCTGCTCTGCTCGTGTTGGGCTGCAGAATAAGACACCAAAAACTCTTTCTCTTCATTGTCATCTCCTTGATTTCCTGACATGAGTGAAGAGCACAGACAGAGTGTGAGATCAGGCACATCATGGGTCCTCCACGTTCCAGGGAAAGGTGTCCCTGCCCCTGGAAATGGATGAATTTCCAGGCCCCTTCCGACCCAAACCATTCTGGGATTCTGTAATTTTGCTGTGGAGAGGTTCTGCTTTCAGAGCCATAAACCCCCAGTAAGGAAGGAGAAAATCCCAACTATTCTGAGATTCTGTAATTTTATTCTGTAGAGGCTCTGCTTTCAGAACCACAACCCCAGTAAGGAAGGAGAAAATCCAAACCATTCTGGGATTCTGTAATTTTATTCGTAGAGGTTCTGCTTTCAGAGCCATAACCCCCAGTAAGGAAGGAGAAAGGTGCCCAGCCCCAGGGCTCCTTGCCCTGCCCTGCTGTCACTCCCTGCTCTCCAGCCCTGAGATTTGACTCATTCTGGCCCACAGTTCCTGCACTGAGACCCTGCCAGCTCCTGCTCCCTCAGCCTGCTTTGCTCAACACCAGCTGCAAACCTGAGGGGTCTCCACCCAGCCATCAGTGCAGCTTGGCCAAGGCAGGACATTGTCTGGCTGAGATTTTCCTCTCCCTGAGCCTCTCCCAGCCCCATCCAGAGCCCACACGTGGGTGTGGGAGCGGATCAGAGCTCGGATTGTTGGGATTATTGAGCACTGAGCTGTCAGAGCAGCAGCCCTGACACACGGGACAGCCATGGGGACACAAGGGACAAGAGCTGCTTGGACCCTCCCAGAGCCTGGCATGGGCTGTGTCTGAAGAGCAGCACAGCCCATCAGCCTGACCAGGATGTTCTGAGTCACATTGGGGTGTGCCAGACCCAGGAGCCACCTCCATCCCAGCCTGCAGAGTCCCCATGCTCCTGCTTTTGTCCCCAGGGCTGGCCAGGGCTGTCCATGTCCTGCTCCCTCTGGAGAGCAGCACAACCCATCAGCCTGGCCATGTCTGCCCATGTCTTGTTTCTGAAGTGCAGCACAACCCATCAGCCTGGCCAGGCTGCTCTGAGTCACACTGGGGTGTCCCCATGCTCCTGCTTTTGTCCCCCAGGGCTGGCCAGGGCTGTCCATGTCCTGCTCCCTCCGGAGAGCAGCACAACCCATCATTCTGGCCAGGGCTGTCCCTGTCCTGCTTGCCCTGAAATGCAGCACAGCCCATCAGCCTGGCCAGGCTGCTCTGAGTCACCCTGGGGTGTGCCAGAGCCAGGACAGGCTGCAGCCACCTCCATCCCAGCCTGCAGAGTCCCCACTCTCCTGCTTTTTTCCTCCAGAGTCTGGCCAGGGCTGTCCATGTCCTGCTCCCTCTGGAGAGCAGCACAGCCCATCATCCTGGCCAGGGCTGTCCCTGTCGCCTGTCCTGCTTGCTCTGGAGTGCAGCACAGCCTGGCCAGGCTGCTCTGAGTCACACTGGGGTGTCCCCACTCTCCTGCTTTTGTCCCCCAGGGCTGGCCAAGGCTGTGACACCTCCCGTGGCTGAGCAGGAGCTGTGAGGTGACCCCTGACATTCACCTAATTGTTCCCTCTCTTTGATTAGATGCACCACAAAGTTGGTAAATGGATCAAATTAAATTTGAGTGGCGGCAGCACAGCTTTGGAACGCTGATTAGATTTGAAAATACCACATTTAA